>JADRCD010228190.1:6880-35413 GCA_019843815.1 Montemys delectorum | reverse complement strand
CAGGTATATTCTGTGTCTGCCAAAATCAGGAGTGCCTGGCAAAGCACAGCCCCTCAGCACTGCTTTTCCACCTGCCTTTCCATCACGACCTGCTAAAGACCACTTTGGTCTCTTCCAGAACCCTGTTGAAGAGGTGATAGTGACCTAGAGGGTTCTAGTTTCAACTGCAATCCTCAAAGCCAGAATTTGTAGGGCAATGAAAATAGAGAACTGAGAAACCTGTGACAACGTTTCTCTTGAAAGAAAGAAAGAAAGAAAGAAAGAAAGAAAGAAAGAAAGAAAGAAAGGAAGGAAGGGAAAGAAAGAAAGAGAGAGAGAGAAGGACCCTCAGATAATCTCAGCTTCCCTCTCAGAGAAAAGTCACTAACCATTATGCTTGTAATTTTCTCATAGAATTTTTTTTCAAGGATTGAGTATGATTATATATGCAAATCACATTTATTATGGCTAATAACTGTTAGCATGTCAGCTGTAATTACCAGCATGTGCTAATTAATTAAGCTGCTCATTGTTGAACACTCGAGATTTTTTTTTTTAACTTCAGCATAGACATTAGAATGAATTTTTTTTTTAAGAATGCATTTTTCAGGTTCCTTCCTACCTCAACCCCCCCTCCCGGGCCTACTGCATTAATATTGGGATTGCATTAATGTGTGGAGAATGTTTTTATAAACTGAACCTCCGTGCTGAGAGACAGGTGTTTCTCTTTATGTTCCTGAGGGCTCGGGAGAGCATTGTGCTCAGACGCTTGCCTCAGCCTGTAACGGATCCTGTCCCTCCACAGTTGCTGTAGTCAGAGGGTACTCAGACCTTTGTAATTCTCATGGATCCACCAAAGTGTTGCAAAGGATGGTGTGGCCACTCCAGCACACGGACTGCTTTACCACGCCCATGTTATGCTAAGGTTGAACGTGTCGTGTAATGAAGAGCAACAGAGACGAACACCTGAACTTCCAGACTCCTCAAATCATAAGAGCCAGAAGAAACCCATTGTTCGACCTCTTTGATGGTCAAGTCCCTACCACATTCCCCAGGCAGAGTCCAGGCTGAGCCCTGAGAAGTGGTTGAATAGCTCACACTTTAGTCCCTCCTCTTCCTATGCCTAGTAACCCCCAAAGCTACTGTGAAGTTAAGCCCATTGTTGCCTCTGTAAGGGAATGGTGGCAGTCAAATGTGGCTGGGCTGACACTGATAATAATATATTAATGATAGTTGGTGTAATATATGGCACTCACTATATATCAGGCATCGTAGTAAGGGTTGTTTCTAAATACATTCAATCATCATAACCGCCCAGTGTCATGCTACCATTCATAGAAATTATTATTGCTATCATCATCATTACTATTGATGTTTGAGTCTCATGTAGCCCAGACTGGCCTCAAACTTGAAATGTAACTGAGGCTAGCCTTGAACTCTTGACCCTCCTGTCTCCACTTCCTGAGTGCTGGGTTGTCAAGCCTGTGCCACCAGGACCAGCAGGTATTATTATTACTTCTATTTTGCAGATGAAGAAACTGGCACAGAGTGACTTTGTGTCACCAGCTAAGCAGTGGTGGGGCTAGGATTTAAATCCAGGCAGACTGGCTGGTGACCCTTGTACTGGAGTGTCCTTAAGCACAGTGGCTACTGGTTACCACAAGCAGGTTAGAACCACCATAGCCACCGTCTTTAAGATTAATCAACATTAAGAACACTTTCTTTATCTAGCATCAAATACACTGAAAAAAGATCTCGACTATAAGTGTTGACTTTGGCTTCCAATTTGTCTTTCCAGTTCTTGGGCATGAGGAATGCCTTAATAGGCGTGTGTTTCTCAAGCAGCAGACATTTGCTATCCTCCAGTTACAGGCAAATTTCTAGAATCGACCTCAGTGATGAACTAAATCTATCTCCATGTGCAGACAAGAAGCCTTCAAAAGGCTCAAGACGCTCAACGCACCGATGAGTTTTCAGAGACTTAAGTTTGGTCATGAGCCTTTGCTCTGCAGTATCATTTGGGTACATGTTCTCTGCGGGGCTGCTGAAGCCATCTTTGTTGGCTCACACATGACCTTGAAGGCAGGACTTCTCTGGTGCTGCTGTGTTTCCCTCAGTGACTCTGGAAGCATTAATGGAGCTCAGTCATCCAGAGCCAGGTGATCTGGCTCTTGGTAGTTGACCTAGGCCTGTTTCTGGGGCCTCTTACCTTCAGTGCATGGGAAACAGTGGGGCGGGGACTTCTGGTTTTTCCCAAGTGCTATCCTGAAAACTCACCTGCTAATGAGCAGTAGGCACACTGTGTGCTGGGCAGGCACACACTGGGTCTGACGAGTTCGCTCCATGTCCCCTTCAAATGACAAATCATCCACTTCCCAAGCAGACCAGGCCTCATCAGAACAGGGGCAGAGGAGAGGTCAGAACCCAAGGAGAAACTCACCACCTTGCAGCCTCCTTGGGAAGCTGCAGTAGCTGTCCCACGTCCGCTCCTCCATTCCACAATCAAGAAGTGAAAACTCAGGCAAAGCCAAAGGGACAGGAACTCCATCTCAAGCACAGCTCTGTGGATGGAAGACCAGGAAGAAGGCAGATTAGCTAAGAGGGCTGCTCAACATGGGACAGAAGGAGCCAGCTGGCTCCCACATGTGTCTGGCCTTAGAGGCCCACAACTTCAAGGAGGTGGAAAACCACAGATTATTCAAATTTCTCAGCTCAGCCAGCACAGCCAACCTTTCGCTGACACCACGGCAAGAGCTCTTTTTGTTTTGCCTATGCCACTTAACGAGCGGGTGGCTGACCTCCAAAACCCAAAGGGGCAGCATTGGGGATGCATAGGACCCAAGTGCCAGGGCTGAGGTCACAGTTTCCTGTGCTTTGCCTCTCTGAGTCTTCCTCTCTGAAACTCATCTCTCCCTGATGCATACATGAGCTCAAAATATACACCATGAATGAATGAGTGAGGGAATGAATGAATGAATGAATGAATGAATAGACAAAGGAAGGAGAAACTAGGATAGAAATACTGTTTGTAGCTTCTGGACTCATAGACATATTAATTATTCGCAGAAAGAAGGCTTTCAAGCCAGGCAGTGGTGGTGCACGCCTTTAATCCCAGCACTCAGGAGGCAGAGGCAGGCGGATCTGAGTCTGAAGCCAGCCTGGTCTACAGAGTGAGGTTCAGGACAGCCAGGGCTACACATAAAAAAACTGCCTTGAAAAAAAGGAGGAAGAGGAGGAGGAGGAGGAGGAGGAGGAGGAGGAGGAGGAGGAGGAGGAGGTGGAAGTGGCAGAGGCAGAATAGATGGATTCCAGAAATATGTTTATCATATTGGTTAACTTTTAAATATGGCCCTTCCCCCCCCAAAAAAAAAAACAACAACAACAACAACAAAAAAACAATGCTCATGTTTTCACTTGGGTAAGAAAAAAAATTTGAGAAAATGAAAAAGCAATCTGAAGTGCAGTTGTAGCCCTCTTGTCTGTGCGTATGAACAGCAGTCCTGGGAATGTTTGATACATCTAATAACAGAAGTCTCCAGTGAAGAGGTAACAGCATCGTCTTCACAAATTCCAAAGGAATAAGGGTCCAGGGATGATATTGGTCTATTCAGGGTTCCAAATGGTCTGAGTATCAAGGGCTGAGAGCAGCCCAGGTCTCCCTCTCTGAGCTCCATAGTGGGAAACTGGGGGATTTCCCCCTGCCCCCGTAGATGTAATTGCATGGATAACCCTCCATAAGTGTGAGATCTAACAGCCCAGGGCATTCCTGCCCTCCGTTAGCCTCATCAGAAGCAAGAACCTAGTCCAGGTCCATCTGCCTCATCCTTGCCTGGATACCCCCAGGAAGGACTGCAGGGCAGCTCTTCAGTCTCTCCCTAGGTCAGCTGCACCCTGATAACAAGAACCTCCTCACCTTCCATGCCACTTACAGACCTTTCCGCTGACACACTACAGTCCACCTATGCCTCCCTTTTCTTTGCTTTTCTTCTAACATGCTTACCCATCCCAAAGGGTAATTTAACATCCTGGACAGATATGAACGCTCACCATCGAAACCAGACTATCAGAAAAACTAAACAAAACAAGACAAATCAGGCTCAGCCATCACTGGAGGCCAGGTCAGCTCCCTATTCCACAGAAACAATCTGGGATCAGTCCTCGCCAGCCTCTGGGAATCCTGCCCAGGGCCCTCTTTCCATTTCTGTACACGTGCAGGAATTATTACGCCATGGCCAGTACAGGGCACAGATGGCATATGCAGAGAGCCATCTGGACTCCTGTCCACATTGTCCTCCCGGCACCCACCCACACACACACACAAGTGCCCCTGAAACTTTGGGATCCCCGCCCATCCCAAGAGAAGGTTGCCAAACTTAGAAAATGCCAAGGACACTAAAGAATGGCTCGCTCACGTTCTCATCTCACTGAACATCCTGTGTCTCATGGAGGAGAGATGGGGAAATGGGAATTGTCAGCACAGTAAATCTTCTCCACTTCCTGTCATGCGTGGGCTGCGATGTGCGGCTGTACCCTGAATACTGACAAACTAAATCTCCAAGTATGCAAGCCAAGAGTGCGGCTCTCCAGGGCTGCAGCACAGGGCTTCACACTGGCGTGCTACAGAAACCTGGCTCGCCACACCCACAAGTGTAATTTTAATTTCTGAAACACCAAAATGTTTACAAAATTTAAATGTATCCTTTCCTCCTAAACTCAGCCAAGTAGCCCAGAATACATACATACATACATACATACATACATACATACATACATACAAGCCAACATACATACAAGAATAAATCTCGCCATGCCTGTAAGGGCAACGTCTGGCCATAAGTTAACAGAATGTCATAGAAAGATGACAATAGAGTTTGGAACCTGACAGTCCAGAGTTTAAATTCTGCCTCCACTCTCCATCATGGGTATGGAATCCCCAAGACTTGGATAATCCTCCCACAAAACAGGAGCAATAATATCCACTCACAGACTTTTATGTGAGCCACAGAGGATAATATATGCGAAAGTGCTTCATTAACCATGAAAGCCACTAATAACCTAATTATTATTTATGAATTCCAAATAGCACGGAGCAGCATGGGTGGTTGCTGTTCTTATGTATCATCTCTGTGATGGTACAGAAAAAAAGACAGCAGAGTGAACTTCTAGAGGGAAGACTGCATCGCTATACCAATTAAATACATAACATCTATGCAGGAAGGCTGGATTTAAAGGTCTGTGTCAACGATCAAGACAAGGGGCTGGAGAGACAGCTCAGTGGTTAATCACACTCACTGCTTTTGCAGAGGACCTGAGTTTGGTTACCAGTACCCATGTCATGTGGTTCACAACCTCCTACAACTCCAGCTCCAGGAGAGCCAACCCTTCTAGCCTCACAGGATACTCCCCAGCCCCCCACCCACCACACAAACACACACACACATGCTTGTGTATGTTTATACCCACACACATGCATATAACTAAAAACACATTTTTTTTAAAGAAAAAAAAAATAGGATGATCCATGGGCACACTGCTGGCTCCTGAACAGCTAGCTAGCTATCCTGAGAACGATGGCTTCATCTTGCCATGCTCTGCTCCCTTTGACAAGCTCTGAAGGGCTCTGCTCGCTTCCTAAGCCCTGGTAGCAGGTGGCCCGTAGCATGTTTGGGTATTAGGAACACTCCTGGGAAGTTAGCAGGCAGGAGAGTGGAGAATCCAAAATATCTCTCCCTTCCCTCTCCCCTCGAGCCTTTCCTGGTAACCGCAGACTCAGGCACGGACCATCAACCTCCCTTCCTGCCTCCTACCTAGTACAGATTCCTGCATGGCCAAGGGGCTACTGTTTAGCTTCTTAGTCTCTTCCATGGTTTTCTGACAATCTCCTGCATGACATTTCCCATTTGAAACAGTCTAGGTATCCTCTGCTTCCTTTCTGATATGTAACGATGTAAATGAAAATGGCCTCAAAGCAGTGTTCCATAAACACATAGAACCAGAGGTGATAACTTCTGCTCTGAATTGCAGCCAACTTGGGAGGCTGAGGCAGAAGAATCACAACTCTGAGGTCAGTCTGGTCAACTTTCTGAGGCTCTCAAAATGAAAGATAAAAAGGACGCTGTTCCCGGGCTGGGGTCTAGCTCAGTAATAGGGTGCAGCAGACAAGCATGTGTGTGAGGTCCTGAGTGCAAGGCATGGAATGATGGGAAAAAGTAAAAGACTTTAAAAATAGCAACTTTTTAGGCTGGGAACACTCTTCTAGACTACACATCTGCAGAAAGCTCCCAGGAGACGCTGCACTGCAGGGACCCGGATAAACAGTGCACTTATCATATCCCACTAGAAAAATCCCAGGATCCCTCTCCTGGTACCCAGGTACCCAGGATGACATGATGGCATCCCATCCTCATCTCTCCGCCCCTCCAACTGTTCCTGCCATACTAGCTGCTGCCAGGAAAGGGGCTGCAATCTCGTTGTTAAAGGAGCCATTAGCAAGTGTCATACATACATTACCACATAATTAAGAGCTTTCTCCTCGAGTAATCAGAGCACCTTTTTAAAAGTCTTAAAGAATGGGGCTTTGTGGAGAAGGCAGGCAGCTGTCAGAGGTATTTTGTATTAGAGATAAGAAGTTATTGACTGGGGGACAGGGGTCATCAGAAGCAAGCTGCAGCATCACGTGCGAAGGTGACACTTTAAAGACAGACGGTGTGACTACATAGCAGAGAGAGGGAGGGTTCTGAGAGAAAGAAGTCTGCCTTTGTGTAAAAGCACACAGCAGCTGCTACCTAGGATCTTGGAAGCAACGGGGGAGGGGGGGAGGGGGCTGGTCTCAGATCACAGCATAAAGAATGTTAGCTTCTCCATTGTGACTGCTTCAAACAGTCCCAGGAAGCACAGAGAGCTCCTGGCAGGTAGGTTTGCTCCCTTGGATTCTTAGCACAAGAGGAGTGGGACTGCAGCCTACAGCAAAATTCTGATCTAGAGCTGTCCAGGTGCTCTGCGCAGTCCTCTGTCCTCACAGTTCCCAAATGTGAGGGCATGCCCTGAACCCAGTCAGGGCATGAAAACCCAGATGGATCCTGGCTGTACTGCCCTACAAAACAACTGACTTGGAGTCTTCAAGAGTCCAAGTCTTGTCCAGTGTAGTGATTCGCATCTATTATCCCACAAGGCTGAGACAGGAGGACTGCCATGAGTTCTAGGAATCCTGGGTATAGACTAAGACCCCCCTCATAAAACAAACAAAAATAGTATTATTGACTATCAATTATACAATGTACATATATACATACATATCTACACACACATAAAATCCTACATTCAATGGTTTGGTCAGGGTAAAAGCAAAATGTTCCCTAAATTGGTTAACCAATTACTCAATTTAACATTGTGCTTTTTAAAAATTATTTTACTTTCATTTAACTTTTCTGTAACTTGAAAATTTTCAAAATTAAAAAAATAAAGGGGGCTGGAGAGCTGGCTCAGTGGTTAAGAGTTAAGACTGCTCTTCCAAAGGTCCTGAGTTCAATTCCCAGCAACCACATGGTGGCTCACAACCATCTGTAATGGAATCTGATGCCCTCTTCTGGTGTGTCTGAAGACAGCAGCAGTGTACTCATATAAATAGAATAAATCTTTTAAAAAAAAAAAAAAGAAAAGAAAGAAAGAAAGAAAGAAAGAAAGTAAGAAAGAAAGTGAGATTAAAAACTTCTGAAAGAGCCCGGCCAGTGGTGGCGCACGCCTTTAATCCCAGCACTTGGGAGGCAGAAGCAGGCGGATTTCTGAGTTCAAGGCCAGCCTGGTCTACAGAGTGAGTTCCAGGATAGCCAGGGTTACACAGAGAAACCCTGTCTCGAAAACCAAAAAAAAAAAAAAAAGAGTGTTCAGAAAGTAGCATCATGCCAGCCTCTCACACACTGTTAAGCGACTATGCTCAAACATATCTACAGCAGAACAGCTTCCTCAAAAGCAGATGATTGTCCTACTGGGCCCTGCTCTGCTGGTCTCAGGGACACAGGCCGGACGAGCAGGTAAGGAATGGAAGCTTTGAAATCACTGGAATACTGATGAAGAAGGGAAGGTTGGTTGCACATGAGCCCTCTGGCAAATAAATTTTTATTCAAAGTTTGGAGTTGGTCACCCTTTTGAGAAAAAGTAGCATTTCTGTTCTGGCTAGGTTTCTAACTAAGAAACTGGACATTTCTGTGTAAACAACATAGCCAAGATCAACTCAGGAGAAAAGAGCTTATTTCAGGATAGGAACCTGGCAAGGAGACAAGGACTGAAGCAGAGGCTACAGAGGACTGCTGCTTACTGGCCTCCTCCCATCTTTCCTTCTTTCCTTCCTTCTTTCCTCTCTCTCTCTCTCTGTCTCTCTCTGTCTCTCTCTGTCTCTCTCTGTCTCTCTCTGTCTCTCTCTCTCTCTCTCTCTCTCTCTCTCTCTCTCTCTCTCTGGATTTTTATAGACAGAGTTTCTCTGTGTACCTTTGGCTGGCTGTCCTAGAGCTAGCTCTGTAGACCAGGCTGGTCTCGAATTCACAGAGATCCACTTGCCTCTACCTCCCGAGTCCTGGGATTAAAGTTATATGCCACTACTGCCTGGCTCAACTTGTTTTTTTTTTTTTTTTATGATTATACTGGGCACCCAGTATAACTGTCCAGGTGTTTCCACAGTAAGCTAGGTCCTCCCATATCAACCATTAATCAAGAAAATGTTCCCCAAACTTGCTTACAGGCTACCTGGAAGAGGCATTTTCTCAACTGAGGTTCCCTCTCCCACACGACTGTAGCCTGTGTCGGGCTGGGCAAAATCTGGCCAGCACAATTTCCCAAGCGCCTACTCAGGTCTGTTTTAGAGCTGGAAATCCTAACAAAAGATGGAGCCGGGTGGGCAGCCAGCCTGGGGAATCCTGTAAAATGGCACCAAAGCACTTGTCAAATACAGAGCTCAAGATGTATCCTGAGTAAATGTGTCAGGTCTGGCCAGGCTCTACCCTAGCCTCTGTTTGAATGGAGGTGTAAGACCTATAGCAGCCCTCCCTATCATCCCAAACTGAGCTCTTCCTACAGGGACTGCTTCAAGCACTTACTACCTGCTCAAATGCCATTTCCACAGGGCCACAGATGAGTAAATCGGCTCCTCATGTGGTCAGGGCTAGCCCATCCAAACCAAGAGAGGTCAGTTCACTTTGTCCCTTCCATGGCCACAGAATGCATCTAGCCACAGATCGTCAAAAATGCAAGTGTGTTCTCACTGACAAATAACAGCTGGCTCTCGTGTGTCTCACTGTGGCTGGCAATGAGTGTGTCCCCCTTTGTACATGAGAAAAGGCATACTCTCTTCCGAGGCCCACCCTGCGCGGCATTAGTTTCTCTGTTCCTTTCACAGGTCCGTTCCCACTGGTAACTGCATGAGTAAGGGCCAGCCACCATGCTTCTTCGAGAGGAAGCAGGACCACCTGGCATAGCCTTCAACAGTCCCGCTTAGGAGGCAGACACATGTGTTGGTGAAGCCAGGTATGGTGAACCAATGGGAAGCAGAGGCTTTCTGTGCTTCTGAGTCAGTGTGGAGGAAAAACTAAGATGAAGGAGCCATACCCACTCCTTCCATTCCTGGCAATGCCCATGAATCTTGGACTCATCTAAGGAAGGTGACTAACCAGAGTCTATAGGGCACCATACACAGAGACCACAGAGATTCCTTGAGGCTTATTTTAGCCTGGAGTCAGAATGGAAATACCAACTCTCCAGCAAGGTTTCTCTGAGAAGGCACAAAGGATGACCATCTGACAGGGACTCCTAACAAATGCACCGTTTAGTAGACATGCCGGCGTCCCTGCAGACCCGAGACACAGAGGTGTGGCTGAGTGCTCAGAGACCGGAGAGCTTCGGTTCAAACTCAAGCCTGTGAGTTCCTCATCAACTCCACCTCAACAACCCCAAGCCACCCCCCAACCCCAAGCCACCCTGGGACCCATGTGGTCCCCGGCTGAATCACACATTTCATGAACTGGTTCCTCTGCAGGAAAGACCCTTCCTGTGGTCTTCATGTACCAAATTCCTATTTATCCTTCGAGCAGCTCCCTCCTGTTCAAACGGTTCAGCTGAAGGATAACTTATGGTAGCACATTGCAGGGTTTCTTTTTACTATTATTTTAATTTTATGTTTATGAGAAGCAATTTGAGTAGTTATTAATTACCAGCAGCTTAATTTTTCTCCAACACTTACATATAAAGAAAAACTAACACAGAGCCAAATTGAAGTCTGTCATCAGTAACCACTGTATATTCACCACCTACCTTCTGCTTATACCATTTTACTGTACTTATTTTTATCATTTTTTATCCTTAAATTCATCATATTATTTATTTATTTATTCATTCATTTTTTTTTATTTTTCAAGGATTTCTCTGTAATAGCCCTAGCTGTCAAGGAACTCACCCTGTAGACCAGGCTGGCCCCCAACTTACAGATATTCCCCTCTTCTGCCTCCCGAGTGCTGGGTTTAAAGGTGTGCACCACCACCACTCAGCTCATAATAATAATAGTAATAATAGTTATTATTAATTATTATTAGTTATTAGTATTTATTATTATTATTATTATTATTATTATTATTATTATTATTATTATTATTATTATACTTTAAAATAGATGGCTAGGAGCACCTACATCTGGTGGCTCACAACAACATCTCCAGCTCCAGAGGACCCAACGCAGGCTCTGTACACTCCTGAATACATATGCAGGCTCGCACACAGACACATATACACACAAACGATTAAAAGCAATACAAATAAATCTTAAACAAACAAACAGCACAAATAGGGAGATGCCTCCCCAGTTAAGAAGGCTAGCTGCTCTTGCAGAGGACTTAAGTTCAGTTCCCAGCACCCACATGGGGCCTCATGACCGTATGTAAACACAGTTTCACTGGATTTGATGCTCTTTTCTGAGATTGTGAATTCCTCCATGGGTATAGTGCACACACGTACACTCACACATATGCAAATACAGGTAAAATTAAATATTTAGGAAAACAATACCAAATAGCTAGGCATTGTGAAACATCTGTAATCTCAGCATTGAGGAGGCTGAGACAGGAAGGTGGTGAGCTTGAGGCCAGCCTGTGCAATTTCATGACCTGCCCTCAAAGCAAAACTTTAAAAGGGTGGGAGGCAGAACAGGGGAAGAACTCTGACCTGGCTGATCAATGGAAGAACCTGACCTGGTATGCCCAAGGACCTGGGTTCAGTCATCAACAACAAACAAATAAACAAACACTATAGCCACCAGTACATCTCTTCCAAAATACTTCAGAGTGCATATAAAACAATGCGACTCTTTAAACATTCCTGTAAGTGGGGGCTGGAGAGATGGCTCAGCAGTTAAGAGCACTGGCTGCTCTCCCAGAGAACTTGAATTCAATTCCCAGCAACCACATGGCAGCTCATAACTATTGTTAACTCCAGTTCCAGCGGATCTAATGACATCTTATGACCTCTGGTCAATCACACTAGTTAAGTAAACACAAAATTTTGAAAACCTGTCAAACCAACATTGAGGAGGCTGAGGCTGAGGACAGTCCCCATGTGGGCGTTTCGAGTGCCTTGGAGGGTGGTTACAAAGACCATTAACTTGCCTGAAAGGTGAAAGATGTGGCCCCAGGCCAGTCAAGGAGAGAGTTGACTTTGGAGTCTAAGGGTCAGTGCTCAGTCTTAGCATCCACAGGAGACAAGGAAAGCCAGGAGAGACCAGGGTTTTCAGAGATATCTAGGGTTCACTGAGCAGAAGCAGTGTGCAAGAAAAGTCAGAGCCTCAGATGCTGTCTCCTGAGGAGAAATCCCCTCCAGATGGTTATCTTTCTTAGAGGTAGGAGCAGGCAGTAGCACTGAAGGCAAGCCCAGGGACAGTGCCTGAGGGTGGTAAATGTGGAGGCTGGGACTGAAGGAGGGGAGTCCCCGGGGACCTCACAGAACTTTGTGGCCACACTGAACACATCACTGGTCCCAGTCTTGTTCTTTGTACCCACCCCACTGGTGAGAACCAGGGCAAAGTTTCTACTTCCTCCTTTGTACACTCTGCTGAGGCTAAAGTCACACACTGAAGACACAAAAAGTTGGGTCTCAGCCTCTTGATTCTGTTTGTCCTGGAAAGTCTGTCTGTCTAGCAACTTCACTTCTCAGGCTTCTGGTAACAATTGCATCGGTTGCTTTTTGGGGGGGTGGGGGGGTGGGAGGACGGACACACTCCCTCCTTCCCTCCCTCCCTCCCTTCCTCTGTTTTATCATGTAAATTACATCACTTAGCCATTTTCAGACCTGCTGTTCCACAGTGTTGGGTACATTTAACTGTTCAACCCAACCATGCCGCCTTTACAAGTTCAGGTTTTGTTTCTTTGGGTTTTGTTTTATTTCTTTTGGTCTGATTCCAATTCCTGACTTCAGTCCTAGGGACTATGAAGAAGGCTGGCCCTGTTACAACTTTCTGTGTGCCTGGCTTATATTAGACACAGTACAGAAGCTACTTCTCTGAGAATGTATCCAGCGACAGTTACATCACTAAGGAGAAAGAGTTTTTTCTCCCACTTCACAAGTCACACCAGTGGGGATGGGCTTAGACGCTAATGAGTTCCAGGACAGCCAGGTGGAGTATGTGCCATTGTCCAGAGTTCTCTCCAGGAACCAGTCAAATGGAGACACCTTCTCTGTGAGGCTGTTTGATTTTGACTTTAACCTAAGCGTTGAGAGTTTTTTTTGTTGTTTTTGTTTTGTTGTCTTGTTTTTCTGGGCCCATGAATGTATAACCCCCTCTAGGAACTCTGGGGCTCACATATAGAGCCCATGGGGGGTGTCCCCAGGCCTCAAACACCTGCAGCCGTGAAAACTGTCTGTACCTTACAGTCAGTAGCGGAGAGACACTGGAAAACCTTCCTTAGTCTGCTCTGATCCTAGTTACTGTGGGGCACGTGCTCATCGCCACAGAGCAATGTTGAGCTAGCAACTGCCAGGAGAGAAGTGTTTTTTTCCTGCCCAGCTCCTGGTTGCGTGCATGTGAGCCCATGGATGTGTGTCTGTGCCTGGAGAGGCCAAGAGGACTACAGCAGAGCATTGGAAAAGATTAGAGTCAGGAAAGCCTGACTCTAATCTCTCTCTGACTTGGGTAGCAGTGGACCAAATAACACCCCAGTACAAGTTGCCCAGAACAAAGGCTCTAGGAGAAGGGCTTTGCTGTCTTCTGGCTGAACACAGGCAGCTGACCCTGGGAAGATCCTGGTTAAGTTCTGCGACTGTAGATGAGTTTCCGTGCCTTTGCCTGTGTAAGTGAACCTCAATTTATGTTGAGGGGCAAAGGAGTCGATGCAAACACCCGTATGCTGAGTGTTCACAGCGTCCTCTCATGAGGTCTGGTCACTCAGACTAGGCAAGGAGCACTAACCATTGTGCAGATGAGGAAAACTGGAGACTCAGAAGAGTTCCCTAACCTGTTCACATTCTCCCTGAAGAGCCAGGAATCAAACCATAGCTGGTTGTAAAGCCCTACGTGCCTCTCCCACATCACACCTCCTCTCTCAGCTTTAAGAGTTCCTGAGACTTCCAACCTACGCCAAAGCTGTAGCCCCCAAATCCAGCCCAGAGACGGGGAGTCTGGATACCGCAAACCCAACTTCACAATGAGCCTGAGTGTGAGCGCGGGTTGGGGTGGGGTGGGGTAGGGTGGGGTGGGGAGTGGGCTGCCGCCTGACTTCCCACCACCCTACCCGGTCCTAGCTCGCGCACCTCTTGTAGCCCCGCGATGCTCGTCGGCGAACCCACGCACGAAATACTCACTGCTCCCGCAGGCCCAGGCGGCTCCGCGGGGCGCATCGTCTCCAGGGCCCCGGCCTCCTGGACAGCAGTTGCGGCTGCCTCGCTGCCTACTCGCTCTGGGGCATCAGATTATTTTAGCACTTGCGGAAGGAACCGACGGAAACTGAAGTCACATGGAGAGCTCGCCTCTCAGCGACTCAGCACTCAGCAGGCGTCTTACAAGGAACTGCCACCGCGGGGGGTGGGGGGTGGAGGGGGAGTGGGAGGAGGATGCAGGTGGCACATGGCCCCTCGAGGACCTGCAGGGCTGTCACCGGACAGGTGCAGCCTGTCAAGTTCTGTTAGGTCGCTAAACATGCTCCCGTGGCTCCTGCTTTGGTGGGTGCACACGGGAACTGGGACTCCTGGCTTGTGGTCTGCTGTTCCAGGAACGCTTTACACGCTTCTATCCAAGGACCAGCATGGGGCAGAATTTAGCGAAGGGTGACACAAGTTTGTTTAATTGGAAAGGGGGACGAGTCCGCCACGTAGAAGGGTCATCCATCCAGTAGTCTGTTTTCATCTTCTCAGCTAGTCTTTATCAATCATCTTTTATGGGCACCATGCTTCTTAAAAATTAAGTAAGTAAATAAATAAATAAATAAATAAATAAATAAAGGGAAAAGGAAGTCGGCCGTGGTGGCACACGCCTGGGATCCCAACCCTGGAGAGGCTGAAGCAAAAGGATCAGAGTACAAGGTCGTCCTGGCCCAAATAGAGGATGTGGGACTGTCCTGGGATTCGTGAGACCTGTCACAAACAAATAAACAAGAAGGACAGATGGAAGAAAAAGAAAGGTTCTTCCTGCTTGTTTTTAACTGAACATGCATTGCAGACTGTCAGTACCTTGAGCTTCAGGGCTTTATTGAGTATAGGTGTTCACTGCGTTTTTTTGATTTGCTGTGTAGAAAGTTCTCTGTGGCTGCAGCCTATTGCCTGCACAGATCCAGTCCTGACCTAGTCCCGGCTCTAAGATGGAGAAATGGACATGAACTCCCATCCCCAACCATCCACAAAGGAAAAAAAATCGTCCCTCTAAGGGAGTCTCACTGGGGTATACAAACCACACCAAAGGGCAGCTCCATGCCCAGCAGTATTAGATGGCAACACAAAAGGAAGTCAAAGGAGGTTGGGAGATTTTTTTTTCCTTCAAAAAAAGAATTATGTAAATTAATTATACAGCCTTTAAAATTTTTTTAATTAAAATATAATTCTATCATGTCCCCCTTCCCTTTTCTCCCTCTAACATTCCCACATAGCCCACACTGTTCTCTTCCAAACTCATGGCCTCTCTACTTTAACTGTTTTACATATCTATATGTAAACACACACATATATTTATTCACTTGTAAAGGTCGTAACAATGGCACCACTGAAGAAGAAAACAAGTGTAGAGAAAATTGTGAAACACTAAGGTTTCTGACTCAAATTTTTCCTTCCTGCCAGATGCATGTTCTCTATCCATTTTGTGCCTGCCAATGTGTGGCTCACTCTTACATCTAGCTTCAAGCTTCTCTTCCAAGAAAGGACTTTTATTCATATTTGAAACACTTATTTGTTTGTTTGTTTGTTTGTTTGTTTGTTTATTGAGACAGAATCTCTCTACATAGCCTTGGCTGTCTGGGAACTTATTATATAGTTGAGGCTGACCTCAAATTTATAAATATCCACCTGCCTCTCCCTCCTGTTGATTAAAGGTATGTGCCACCACACCCAGCTATATTTTATTTTTATTTTACAAGTACGATCTTCCAGTCTCAGCCTCCCAAGTGCTGGGGTTACAGGTGTATGTCACCTTAAGAATAGCTTTTTCTTTCTTTTTTTTTTAAATATAGTTTATTTTTATTAGTGAATGTATGTGTGTATGTGTTTATGTAAGTGCATGCCATGTTTGTAGATGCCCAAGGATACCAGAAGAAGTTGTCAGACCCCCTAGAACTAGAGTTATAAGTGATTGTGAACCACCAGACATCACGGCTGGGAGAAAACTCAGGGTCCCCTGAGAGAGCACTGAGTGCTTTTAACCACTGAGTCATCTCTTCTGTCCTAGGAATGATTCTTGAGTCTGATTGTTGTGTGACTTTTCTTGGGGAGATCTGAACAGTTATTGACCCCAAACAAGGTAATGATGACAGAGCAAAGAACCAATTCCACCCAAATATAGTTTAGAGAGTTGGTGAGTTTCCTGGGGTTACTTATAGGAACAAGGTGATGCACCAAGAAACCCACCCTAGTATGAATGACAGCTAACAAAACTGCACTCCCAGAGACTCCTGTACCCACAGGAGCCTCCCCATTACTTCCTCTCTATAGATTACTGTGCTATGAGCTTGCCGAGGAGGAGAGTCTTATGACTCTTGCAAATTTCAGGAGCTTCCTGAGCTGCTTTTGTTTATCTTCCTTCTTCCAAGGGTCTAGCTCTCACCAACTAATGTCTGAATGACTTCAGTAACTTCCTTAGTTGGCTCCCTGTCCTAAATCTTGTCTGTCTCCAAGTTAGACTTCACCCATCTTCCATGGGTCATGAGACTAAAATGTGTGGGGATCAATTCGTTCCCTGCTTAGGGCCTTTATGGCCAGCCATTGTTCCCGTTTACCTGGGCCAGTGTTTAAATCCTGGTTCAGCCAGTTTAAGAATCATTGATGCCTGAGTTCTACTGAGTTCTAACATCCTAATCCACTTTTCTTCCTTGCTTCTTATAAGACATTTAGTTGGCCTGGAAGTCACAGTTAGTTCTGCCCTGATCCCCCTGCCTCCACTTCCCAAGTGCTTCACATACCACCACACCCACATCACCCACTTGTGTATGCTTTACTCATTAGCATTCTTTTTTTTTTTTTTTTTTATTTATTTTTTTGGTTTTTCAAGACAGGGTTTCTCTGTGTAGCCCTGGCTGTCCTGGAATTCACTCTGTAGACCAGGCTGGCCTTGAACTCAGAAATCCGCCTGCCTCTGCCTCCCAAGTGCTGGGATTAAGGTGTGCGCCACCACCACCCGGCTCTTTTTTTTTTTTTTTAAAGATTTATTTATTTAATAAATAGCTCTCTTAAGACACTCCAGGAGAGGGAGTCAGATCTCATTACGGATGGTTGTGAGCCATCATGTGGTGACTGGGATTTGAACTCAGGACCTTAGGAAGAGCAGTCAGTGAGTGCTCTTCACTGCTGAGTCATCTCGCCAGCCCCTGAAACTGGCCATCTTTAAGGCTGTAGAGAAAAAAGGCTGAAGTTGGCTGGAAAATAGTACAGATTGCTCTCCTATTGTAGCAGCAGGACCCAAAGACTTCCAGGGGAAACTAGGGCAAAGCTGAAAACAGGACATTCCTCACACCAGCAGGTCTGTAAGCCTGAGTGTCCAGCCAGAATTCTGCTGCTCAGCTGGATACTCTAGGCTTCCTCCCAAGACCCAGGAGATCAGAGTCCTTGGTCTCCAGCAGAACCAAAGAGGCCAGACTCACTCCTCTCAGCATAGCTTTGTCTCTTTCTTGGCCTTGTGGCGTCTGCTCTGGCTCCTAGCCAACAATGCAGATTTTGTGTTATAGTAGCTGCTTGTCCTGTTGTCATGACAACATATGATCCAAGCATCTTACGGAAGGAAAGGTCTGTTTTGGTTCACAGTTCTAGGCTCCATGGTAGTGTGGAAGTCATGGTGGTTTGAGCCTAAGACAGCTGGTCATGCTGTAGCCACACTCAGGAAACAGGAGGAAGATGAATGCTAGTGCTCAACTCCATTTCTCCATTCCACTCAGTGGAGGACCCAGCCCATGGTGCTGTTGACAGTTAAGGCCATCTAATCTAGATAAGCCTTGACAAGCATGAGGCTCGTCTCTTAGGGTAAATCCTGTCAAATTGGCAACCAGGATTAGTACCACCACGCTGTCAGGAAGCGCTCATACATCCCTATGCGATCTCCATGAGAAGAGAGGCTGATGCCTGGCTCAGGCTCCCAGAACCCACTCTGTTCACTGTGCATTTCCTCAAACATGCCATTCTCCCTCTGTCCAGAGGCCTCCTTGGCTGGAATGATCTCCTTCTAGCCTTTCCCAATGCTTTCTATCCTAAAGGCATGGCTGGGCCTCCCCGTCCTCCAGGAAGCTTTCCCCACCTCAGGAGCCTCTGCACACATTGTACACAATTCCCCCTGGCCTCAGGACAGAGCTTCTGTTGTAATTTATCTTTTTGAAATTATGTCTTGTTTTCCCAATTACACTGCAAACTTTTGAGAGTAGCAACCATGTGTTACTCTATAAAACATACTGCCCAGTCGGGGCGGTGGTGGAGCACACCTTTGAAGGACTAGGAGTGGTGGCCCTATTGGATTAGTTGTGTCACTGGCGGGGGGGGGGGGGGGTGGACTTTGAGGTTTCAAAAGCTCACGCCAGGCCAGAGTCGCTCTGCCTGTCAACCTGTAGATCGGGATGTTGTTCTCAACTGCTTCTCCAGCACAGTACTTGGCCATGCTCCCTGTCATGATGATATTGGACTACCCTCTGAATTTACAAGCAACTCCCCAATTAGATGCTTTCTTTTATAAGAGTTACCTTGGTCACAGGTCTTGTAGAACACTTGGTCTCCAGTTTATGGCTATTTGTAGAGGACTAGGAGGTAAGGGTCTTACTGAAGAAAGTATGTCCCTGAAGGCAGGCTTTGAAGTTTCAAAGGACTCTTACTATTTAGCACTCCCTTCCTCCCACTTGTTTCTGCCAATATGGCTTTGCACTGCCATCATGGACTCTAACCCTTTGAAACCATAACCGCAACTAAACAGTCTCTTATAATTGCCTTGGTCACAGTCTTTTGTGGCAACAAAAGAAAGATAACTAAAGCAAGTATTTTTGTGTATGTTTTGTTTGTTTGTTTGTTTTCTTTTCTAATTTGAGACAGGGTCTTTCTACATAGCCCTGGCTATCCTGAAACTCACTATATAGACTAGGCTAGCCTCAAACTCAAAGAGAGTACTGGGAATATAGATGAGTGTCACCACACCTATTCTTTTTTATTTCTTTCTCTCTGTTTAAAAAATAATTATTTATTTTTATTTTATGTGTATTGGTGTTTTGCGTGTATGTTTGTGTAAGGGTGTCAGGTCCCCCAGAACTGGAGCCACAGGCAGCTCTGAGCCACCAGGTGAGTGCTGGGAACTGAACCTCTGTCCTCTGGAAGCTCGATCACTGCTCCCAACTGCTGAGCCATCCCTCTAGTCCCTTTCTATTACTTAAACTAAGCTTCCTAACAGCTTGTCACTGTGGGCCATCTCAATTTCCCAAGGAGATCAAAAGGAACTTGCTTTGTTGATGACAATGAAATTCTCTTCAGGGCCACCATCAGGAGATGCTTACAATGGAGACTGAATGGTCACACACCTGAGTCAGAGCAGAATATATAACAGATCTACTAGGAGAAAAGGGACCAGCTTCCCTCTGCAGAAAGGGTCCATGGGAAAGAGGAGACAGTGCATGTGATCCAGCCATGAAGTAGTAAGAACTAGGCCCAGAAGGTCGCCTTGGGCCAAGAGACTGTCCCTTGGCCTCACCTCTGGCATTTTCCACCTGCCACAGACTCTCATCCCCTGGCCATGGTCAGAGCAACTTTCCTATCCTGGTCTTTCAGTGTGGTAGCTGAGCCTGGCAAAGCAGCGAGCTGGTGCATGCTGTACTTCTCCCAGCCTTGGCACATGACTGGGAGGGGATTTCCTTTGAGGCCTTAACTGGGAATTGTCCTCTTGCCCCACGTCAACTGGTTGCTGCAGGACACTCTTCGGTAGTTTCATTTCCCTCATTTGGAATAAAGTTTTTAAGAACCAAATGAGAGAGAGATGAGGCTACCGCCCATACTGGCATCTCATGATGCCAACCCTGAGAAGGCTTAGTGTAAAGGCTTAGTGTAAAAGGCTTAAGGTTAGTGTAAAGACCCCTAAGCTTGGGGGAGTGTGAGATGCACACATTGCCACTAGATCCTTCCCAGCATCTTACTCTTCTTTAGCCTTCTGGAGGATGAGGTTGGTCTCAAATCCTGAGGTCATCTCCTCAGGTCCTGGTCTTCCTCAGCCATTAACTGCAGTGACTTGTCTCTATGGGCACACCACCTCTTCCTGTTTTGGAAACACTGACAGTATCAACAAATAACTGAAGATCTCATGTCTTACAAAGACAATGAACAGCCGTGGAAGTCTCCTGTCAACAGCAGAGCTTGATTGGGAGTGGGGAGGAAGGTGGGGCCTCGCAGCTGACCACCTTGATGAAGAGGAGGAATTAGGTGTGTGAGCCTTGGTGCGAGGGGAGAAAGTGTGGAAGGTCTCAAGTAAGCTGTTCTGGAATAGCTGAGCTATGACGTGTGTGGGACAGATGGATGAGGAGATAGATGGATGAGGAGAACCTTCAATAAGGACAAGGCCAAAAGAAGCTACTAAGGGAAAGAAGAGGTTTATCCACGGCTCTGTCCAAGGCCGAAGGGGAATCAGTTGTCTGTTGTGGTCCTTCACATCCCTAGGAGCCCTGAGTCCTGAAACGCTGGCCCTCTGATTTGGTCCTGTTTATGTGTCCTTGGCCTAAGCATCTTGCAGGTTAATGCTTCTTAACCAAACGAAGGTGGGTCATCTCCTCTGCAGCAGTGGGAGAGGTTGAGGACTTGGGAATACTCATTGGTAACTCAAAAGCACTTTTCCAGCCTAGCGGTGGTAGTGCTCATCTGTGAGTTCGAGGCCAGCCTGGTCTACAAGAGTGAGTTCGAGGACAGCCAAGGCTATACAGAGAAACCGTGTCTTTTTTTTTTTTTTAAACACTTTTTTTTTCTTTTTTTTTTTTTTTTTTAATTTTTTTTTTAAATCTGTTTATGTGCATGAGTGTTTTTCCTGCATATGTGTATATGCACCATTTGTGTACCTGGTGCCCATGGAGGTTAGAAGAGGTGTTGGGTCCCCCGGAATTGGGACTATAGATAGCTCTGAGGCACCATATGGATGCTGAGAAACAAACTTGGGTCCTCTGCAAGAGCAACTGCTCCTAACCACTGAGCCACCTCCCCAGCCCTGAGACGGACTTTTCACAGCTAATGGATGAACACCTCAGAATCCTTGTGGGAGGCTTCTCCCATGTCACCCCGTCCATTCCGTGCTTAGTCACTCCGCTGAAACACGAAGTCTTCCTCCCAGCCCAGTCCCCTTTCTAGACAACCAGAATTCTGTCTGGGGCCAGTGAGATGGCTCAGTGAGTAAAGGTGCTTGCCTTCGACTCTGAAGATCTGAATTCAATCCCCAAGACCCACTTGGTAAGATGCAGAGAACTGACATCTTCAAGGGGTCCTCTGACCTCCAAAAGCTTGCCACGGTAGGCATGTACCTATGTACATACACATGCATTCTCTGTAAGTAAATAAATAATTTCTAAGTGGCAGCTGGTCATGGTAGCACATATTTGTAATCTCAGCATCCCAGAAGCAGAAGTGGATGGAGCTCTGTGAGTTCAAGGCCAGCTTGGTTTATATAATGGCTATTATAGCCAGCGCCAGACCAGTCAAGGCTACACAGTAAGACCCTGTCTCAAAATACAAAATAATAATTAAAAAAAAAACATATAAAACTAAGAGGCAGGAGAAGAAATGGCTCAGTGGTTAAGAGCACTTGCTGCTCTTCCAAAGGACCTGGGTTCAGTACCCACATGGAGGCTCACAACTGTCTCTAATTCCAGTTTCAAGGGATCTGATTCCACCACAGGTAGATACACATGCGGGCAAAGCATCCCCACTATGAAGTACAAAATTTAAAGAATTCTGCATTGGGGCTTTCACCATTTTTGTTGTTGTTATTGTTGTTGTTGTTGTTGTTGTTGTTGTTGTTGTTCTTCTTCTTCTTCTTCTTCTTCTTCTTCTTCTTCTTCTTCTTCTTCTTCTTCTTCTTCTTCTTCTTCTTCTTCTTCTTCTTCTTTTTGGTTTTTCTAGACAGGATTTCTCTGTGTAGCCCTGGCTGTCCTGGAGCTCACTCTGTAGACCAGGCTGGCCTTGAACTCAGAAATCCGCCTGCCTCTGCCTCCCATTTTTTTCTTCTTAAGTCTAGAATGTTCTTAGGCCCCTATGTACCATATACCTAAATAGTTCATGTCTTAATTCCTTTTGGGTAGAATGCCAAAGAGGGACTCCCTAGTCATACCATTTAAGCACCAACCCCTTGTCACTTTCTTTTCCCTAACTTTGTTTTTTCTTCAGAGTATATTCATGTATGTCACTGTACAATGCTTTATTATACACAAGCTTACTAATTAATTGCTCCCGATCACCAACTAGATTGTGTGCTCCTGGGGAAAACGCCATCTGTTAACTCACAGCTGTACACCAAGGCATGCCACACATACCAGGTGCTCAGGAATTTCTGTGGACACGAATGAGTGACTGAATGAAGGACATATATATGGAAGCCTCAGTTGAGTGGTGGGACCAGGAGCAGGTGACACACATTGTTAAATTAGTGAATTGGGGCCTTGGGCGAAAGCAGGACAGGACCCTTGTTCTTTCAGAGGCCCTGAGCTTGGTCCCCAGCATCCACTGTTGCAGGGTATTGGATCACATTGTGAGCCCCTAGATTGTGTACTGTAAGAATGTGTTTGTAATTGTGTCTCAGCCTTTGGTCCTAGAGGTTTCTGTTTACTGTAAACAAGTAGTAGTTGCCCTGTGACTCAGCCCTAGCACACACCTTCAATTCAAGAACTAAATAAGATCAACCCTAGGTGTCGCGAGCACTTGCAGACGGGTTGGTGCTGTCTGGGTAGCCGATTAATAGAAACAGAGGCAAGATACTAGGTTGGTATTTAGGTTCAGATTTATCAGTATCAACGTAACACACACAACACCACAAGAAACAAGCTAATCCAAAGACTGCTGCTATGATTGCAAATATCATGGGGTCAAATACTATCACTACGGCTTGAACCTGGCAAGACGCTAGGTTCATGCCTTAAAGTCCTTTGCTAAGGGTCATCATGGGTATACGACCTGACGGCGCACTCGGAGGGGGTCTTCCTCCTTGACTCGGGCTCAGACGTGTCTCGGCTCCTCAATTGGTTTCACTTTCTTGATCCGCCAGCGTATGCCAATTCTCTGGGCATACGGATGCTCAATCAGCCGTAGGCGGTGATGGATGCTTAGTCTGGTGCAGAAGATGCTGAGTACGAATGTACTGGTTCGGGTCAGTCTCATTTCATTGATGAGACGTCCGACATGGACTCTAGAGGCAAGTCATGTCGAATGCCCTGGGGTCTTGGAGCTTTGGGTTTTCATACCCTGTCTAAGCCTTGTCAGTGTCCTTCGGTCGCGTCTGCTTATCTCTTGGTTACGTCATGGGGGATTCCAGGGGAGCTTCACTCTTATCTATTCACTGCACACATCTTACTTCTACTCTGAATATGCTTCTAATGTCTACCTGGCCTTCTGGCCTTACATGTTCCTTACACTAGGTCAAGAGGCAGAGCAAGTAATCAGCCTACAGTGAGGACTTAGGTAGACAGAAAGGAGGCCTTTGAGTTGAAGGTATCTAAGACAGCGTGAAGAAGGAGAAAGAACTCTTTCCTTCTGGGACATCTGTGGATTAGGAAGGTCAGCTGGGTGTTTTCTCTGCCTCTCTGAGCCAGCAGGTTTTCACCCCAGCATCTGATTCCTGAGTCTTCATTTGGTAAAATTGAACGGCTGGCATTTCGTTTTTTAAAACAGTCCACATCAGGTGGCTCAGAACTACCTTTAACTCCAGCTCTGGGAGATTTGGTGCCCTCTGCTGCCCTCTGCAGCATATGCACTCACATACACTCACATGCATGTACACACACCAGCATGTGGTACATATAAATAATAACATAGATCTTTGAAAGTGGGACGTTATTACATAAATGTCATATATAAGTTATCACATAATGCCCTATTTTCCCTGACAGAACAGATCAGTGAAAGGTAAGCACGGGTGGGACCTACTGTTCATAAAATATGATTTAGCTTTGACAAAAATTAAAATTTTCTGCATGTGGTGGTATAATCAAGGCAGAGGAAAGAAAACTGAATATCCTGTTGAGCATCAGCAAAGACACGCCCGGAAAAACAGGTCAGGGCTCGGGCCTGAGAGAAAGACACAGCCTTTTTTAAAAATTTATTATTATTATTATTATTATTATCATTATTATTATTATTATTATTATTATGGGACCCAAACTCAGGTCCTCTGCAAGAGCAGCAAGTTCTCTTAACCACTGAGCCTCTCTTTAGCCCCACCTAGGTTTTTAGTAATTTTGACTGTTTATTACCTTGGGACTGTAGCAATCACTTGGTGGTTAAGAGTGCTTACTGCTCTTGTGGATTGATTCCCTTAATTCAGTTCCCAGCACCCACATGGTAGCTCATAACTGGCCATTACTCCAGTTCCAAGGGATCTGACACCTTCATTTGATTTCCATGGGTATCAGGCATACATGTGGTACACATACATACATACATGCAGGCAGAATGTTCATACACATAAAAAAATACCTTTTTTTAAAAACTGGGATGTGGTGGCACACACCTTTAATCCCAGCATTTGAGAGGCAGAGGAAGGCAGATCCTCACAACTCTGGAACCTACAACTGACCCTCCCACCCCTCCCCTCCCCCTCCACTGCCTTCCCCCTTCCACACCCCCTTTCCCATCTCCTCCCACCCACAGTCCCCACATCCTCCTTGTACTAGGAATTCACCTCCAGTTCGGTTTCTTCTGTCCTTGAGTATTCCCTTCTTTGGGTCACCATGTCTAGGATGATTCTGAATTCTAAAAAACTCTGAAGGTTTGAGGCCAGCCTGGTCTACAGAGTGAGTTCCAGGACAGCCAGGGATACACAGAGAAACCCTGTCTCAAAAAAACAAAACAAACAAAAACAAATACACACACACACATACATATATACATATATATATATCACACACACATATATATATACATACATATGTATATGTATGTACATATATATGTGTGTGTGTGTGTATATATAGTATTTTTTCAGGCCGGGCAGTGGTAGCACATGCCTTTAATCCCAGAAAAAAAAGTATTTTTTCTGACTGCTAAAGGAAGGCAAAATTAAGAAAAAGCCTATTAACCTATTGCTAACATTATATGGCCTTTCAAGCTTCCCCTATGCAATGCACAACTATATATAATTATTTATAGTATTATTATATATCTATCATTTGTATTCTACTCTTCATGATTCTTATAAATTTGAATTATAATTTATAATTTATAGCAGTTGGGTTGTCTTTTCATGTCTGCACAGTTCCACTATCCATGCCTCCTTTGTGTGGCATTTTAGCGCTGGTCCAAATCCCTCACCCTAAATTCTGGGGGCCAGCCAGAAGAGTGCCAAAGATCACAATGTCTCATAATTTAGAGGCATGACACTGTTGGTTACATAATTCCTTCACTTGGATCTAGGGCCACCATGCCAGGTCGATACAACGATATTTTTGATAACAAATGCGAAATTCCCAATCACCAGACGACAGAGAAACTGAAGAAAAAGCTTTTTACCACTTAAGGGCTACACAACCAAAACAGCCCGTTGGCTTTTAGAGCTCTTTAAGAGTTCAGAATCATGACCCATGGAAGGGAATACCCATGGTCAGAAAGAACAAAAGGGGAGGTGTATTCCTAGAATAGGGAGGGTGCAGGGCTGGGGGTGGGGGCGGGGGCGGGGGCAGAAGATCAGCTGCAGCTTCCGGAGTTGTGAGGAAATGCACAAGCTAGGAGGAAGTCCTTGACAGCCCAGAAGCAGCCCTGGCAGTGGGGCAAGGTGCGCCTGCCACAGAGGCCCCCAGCTCAAGTTCTCACCACAGCCACCTATCACCAGAAGCTATATGCTCAAGGGCAAGACCCCACCGAAGAGCCCCTGCGGGGGGAGGGCCACGAAGAAGGAGAGCCTGGCTCTACTTCCCAGGGTAGTGCAGTAGGCTGGCTCTTCCTGCTTCAAGTGTGGTTTCCTGGGGGGGGTGCTAGCAGATGTTCCCACACCTGGGGGAGGTGAAGCCCGGAGAGGGAGAGAACGGATTGCCCTGTGGTGAACCCAAGGGATTGACTAGAGCCCCTTTGAGCTGACGTGCAGGATGAATGAAAGGAACTGAGACTTCTGGGCGGTGCAAGGCATACTGGGAAATGTGGGGTTTAATTGGCAGTTGGGCAGTTTAGCCACAAGTGGGGGCAGGGTGGGGTCGGTAGAGGAGAGGGGCCACTGAGGCGGAAACAAGGAAGCTTTTTTTTTTTCTCACACCAATAGACCAGAGGAAGATGAACCCCAGAAGCAGTTACCAGCTTAGCTCTGAGCTCAAAGGCTTAAATTCAGACCCCCCAACCACTAAGAAAAGCGCTTTTCCTCTCCTCGAGTCACACAGTAGCTACGAGAGTACACTTACCAAAGATTTCCATTGCTATCCTGAAGACAGGCATTCAGCTGCTACTGCCTGCTTCCCCAGCGCCCCTGCTCCTCCACTCCTCCCCAAAGCTATACCCCTTCTTCTCGGGCCTCTCTCCTTCCCAAGTTCCTCTAAGTCTCTCCTATCAGTCTTACTCCTTGCTCTCTTGAGGGTTCCACAAATGCCTCTCCTACATTTGCCCCAAGTGTATAGTGATCATCTCCACACTACTCAAGCTATCTCCACTTGCATAAAATGCTCCCTGATTCTTTCCAGAATCCAGCCGTCTTGACAACTACAATCGCTGGATAGCTACAATCGCCCAGCTCCTAGCAGGGAACTCTCAAAGCAAGATGTCTTGTTTGAGGAGAAGCTGAGTGGCCCCCAGCCTCAGCCTTTTCCTAGAGCAGCGGTTCTCAACGTGTGGGTCGTGACCCGTTAGGGGCAACCCTTTCATAAGGGTCACCTAAGACCATTGGAAAACATAGACTTTTGCATTACAATTCATAACCGTATCAAAATTAGGTATAAGCAACAACAAAAATAAGTTTCCGGTTGGGAGTTGGCTACTCACGCCACCTGAAGCAGCGGGGAAGGTTTTCCTAGCCATGGACTCCGTTTGTAAAGTTTATATCCTTTGTAAACCCTCAATGCTTCCAACTGGCCAGGCCCCATCAGAGGAGCTCCACAAGTCAGGCAGGAAAGGCTAAAACAGATGTAACTTAAGGCTGGAAACCGGCCAGCCAACCACTACCAGCCCCTCCCCTGCCCCCAGACCCTCGTTTTTTTGAAACTGCAGTCATTCCCAGTACCAAAGCAGGAGAGTGGCCAGGCCCTGCCCTACAAGAAAAACATCCCACCAATCCCTGAGCTTACCGCAAAGATCAGGATACACAGTCCCTCCAATCCCAGACCACCCTGGAACAAGCTTTGCCCACTAAGAAACTCTACATAAACTCTGTATTCTGCTTAGTTCTCTGCTGCCCCCCAGCAGAGGCAGCCAGTTCCATTCTTGGGTGACCGATTTCCATGCACATTCACTTCACAAAAACAAATGATTGTTGGCTGCTCAGTGGCTAGAACATAGGGCAACCACCATTCTGTTTCTTCAGATGATTCACTTCAAGGCGTCAGCATCCTTGGAAAGTCAAATTCCTCATGTAAAATGGTGCTGTAGTGGCCAGAATGGTAGAAGGAAAGAACTGACTCCCACAGGTTTTTAGATTTTTAAATTACATTTATTATGTGTGCACATATATGTGTTTGTACATGTTTGTAGCTCAGAAGACAACTTGCAAGAGTCAGTTAGAGCCTACTCTTTGGATCCTAGGGCTTAAACTCAGGTTATCGGACTTGGCAGCAAACCCCTTTACCCACTGAACCGACTCACCAGCCCCTCCTGAGTACTTTAAATACATTCTAACACTTCTATACTATTCTATTCTAAAACTATTCTACACTGTTCTATTCTGTACTTCTGAACTATACCTAATACACTATAAGTGTGTAAATGGTTTTTATACTGTATTCTTTAGGGATATTGTCTTAGTCAGGGTTTCTATTCTTGTACAAACATCATGACCATGAAGCAAGTTGGGGAGGAAAAGGGTTTATTTAGCTTATTTCTACATGGCTGTTTATCACCAGAGGAAGTCAGGACTGGAACTCAAGCAGGTCAGGAAGCAGGAGCTGACGCAGAGGCCATGGAGGGATGTTCCTTGCTGGCTTGCTTCTCCTGGCTTGCTCAGCCTACTCTCTTATAGAACTCAAGACTTCCAGCCCAGGGATGGCACCACCCACAAGGGGCCCTACCCCCTTGATCACTAATTGAGAAAATGCCCCACAGCTGGGTCTCATGGAGGCACTTCCCCAACTGAAGCTCCCTTCTCTGTGATAACTGCAGCCTGTGTCAAGTTGACACACAAAATCAGCCAGTACAGATATGGCAAGAAAAAAATCTAACCTTAGTGAGTATATATGTATTTTTAAAATTAATTTTTACTTCAGTAGACAACATAATGGCATTTTTATAAATATGTATTACTATACTTTGTCAGACATAATTTCTTATTTTATTTTCCTTTAGGACAGTTTTTGAAAATGTTTTTGTTTTGTTAGAGACAGGATTTCTCAGCCCTGTATCCTGTGTAGCCCTGGCTGTCCTGGAACTCACTCTGTAGACAGGGCTGGCCTCAAACTCAGAAATCCTCCTGTGTCTGCCTCCCACCATTAAAGGATTAAAGGGGTGCGCCACCCCCATCCAGCTACACAGTTTCTTACAGCCCAGGCTGTGCCA
>JADRCD010228189.1:0-17724 GCA_019843815.1 Montemys delectorum | reverse complement strand
AATGTAACTTAAAATAACTTTATTATATTAATTTATTTGTAGGGGGATGCACAGGCACAGGCACACATTGGAAATCAGAGGACATATTGTGGTAGATAGTTCCACCATGCCAATTTAAGGTCTCAAACTGAGGTTTCACACTTGGTGACAAGCATCTTTAGCCACTGAGCCATCTTGCCCACCCGCAAATATAGTTTTCAATAGCGCTTTAATACTGTATTAGATACTTGTCTGATGCTGTGATAAAACACCATGATCAAAAGAAATTTATACAAGACAGAGTTCCTTAACCTAAACATTTTGTAATCTTCCCAGACAGCAGCAGCTACCAGGGACCCAGTGTTGAAATACTGAATCTATGAGGACTTTTGTTATCCGGGGAACCACAGGTACAAACGTCTGATGAGTACTGGATTGGCTTTGCAAATTTAACTTCAGTTAAATGAAACTTTGTTTATTCGTTTCTTAGCCAAACAACAGCAAATTTAATAAAATTAATAATAATGATGTTGATGATGATGATGATGATGATGATGATGATGATGATGATGAATCATTCTGAATGCTTTTGAACTTTAAAAGGGTAAAGGATTGATTCAGGCTCTTCCCTTCCAAGTAAGTTGCATTTCATAAAATGTGATGTCACCAATTCTTTCAAAGAAAAGTTAATCTACCTGCTGGCTGGGTGAAGTTTCATGAGCTACATGCATGCGTGTGTGACTTTTGAGAATTGATTAAACCCACACAATAAGGCCTGGCGGGCTGAAGGGCAGCCTGAGGGGCATGCTGTTAACTTTACAGCCTTAGGTATAGCTCAGTAGGCTGATGATCTCCTTTATAACATGAGATTAAAGATTCTTATCATCACCTTGGAAACTGTGTGGTTTGATGAGACGGCCATGAATATCAGACTCTTGACTCTTCACTTTAACTCTTTTAGGCTGCAAGAGCTAATTGTTAAAACTACATAAAAATAGCTCAAACAGAAAGACTATGAATAAAGTGTTCTTGCTATGTGTGTGCGATCTAGCCTACTTGGGGAAACTGGAGTCGTCTATCAGCTCTTTATTAGGTCTTTTGTTGTTTTTGTTTGTTTAGTTTCCTTTGTTTTAAGACGGAGCCACTGTTTAGTCCAGGCTAGGCTGGCACTTGGTATATAGATCGGACTAACCTCAAACTCACGATCCTCCTACTTCAGCCTACTGAATGCTGATTAGAGACCTGTTAGCACGCTTACCATCTCCTATTATTTCCCATACACGTCCGATCCAAGGCTAAGCAGATAGCTGATACCAGGAATAGAGTTACAATTTCATGTGACAGACAGATAGTTCTGTGGTTTATTCCTAAGCCCCGAGTGGTCTTGCATTATCGAGGACACACTAAATAGATCTCTTTGTAAATAATGCATGTCTAGAATTTTGGGCTTTGGCTTCTGGTGGGCCTCTGCTGCTCCCCAGGTATTTGCCCGTCGGAGAGTTATTTAACTTCTTTTTATTTATTTTATTTATATGAGTAACTGTAGCTGTCTTCAGACACACCAGAAGAGGACATCGGATTCCATTACAGATGGTTGTGAGCCACCATGTGGTTGCTGGGAATTGAACTCAGGACTTCTGGAAGAGCACACAGTGCTCTTAACCACTGAGCCATCTCCCCAGCCCATTATTTAACTTCTCAGACACCCAGTTTTATCATGTCCAAACTGCGAGTAATGGAAATATTTATGTAAATGGACTCTGAAGGGACTCCAGCCAGCTCAGCTTGGGGAGGGAGCCTGGCTCTGGCCTGCTCAGCTTGGGGAGGGAGCTTGGCTCTGGCCTGCTCAGCTTGGGGAGGGAGCATGGCTCCCGCAGGCCTTGCCTTTCTCCAGGATTCCCTCTGCCTTGCTAAAAGCTGCTAAATAACATTCTTAAAGCTAGATGTCCCCAAGGTCTGTCCCCCTCATTTGGCCAGTTCCTCCTCCTGAGGCTGACTACCAAGGTCCAGCAATCAAAGTACTGATGTCCAGCAATCAATTCCCCCCTTTGGCTCACCTAATGAACATACCCGATCAAAATTAAACATCTCATTTTCCCATTTCATCTTTATAAACCACCTTTATTCTTTTTCTTTCTTTAAACATTTTGTACATCCCAATACCAACCACTCTCCCTCTATGCCCCCTCATGCAACTCCTCCCCCCACTTCCCCCTTCCCCTTCCTTCTCCTCTGAGAAGGGAGAGCCCCCCCCTCTGGGTATCATCCCCACTGCACATCAGATCACTGCTGGACTTGGCACACCCTCTCCCACTGAGGCCAGACAAGGCAAGGTGGCCCACTTAAGGGGAGCAGGATCCAGATACAAGCAACAGATTCAGGGACAGCCCTCCCCAGTTGCTAGAGCACCTGCATGAAGGCCAAGAGGAACATTTGTCACACATGTGCAAGGGGGGGGGGTGGCTCAAAGAACAAACCACTATTTTTCCATGTGCAGCATCTGTCTAATAGAGACAGTCCTTTGTCCCACTATGGGAAAAATACCCCTAACTCTTCTCTCTTGCTCCTTTTCCCCCTCTCCCATGTTCCTTTCCCCTTCTCCCTTGTCCCCTATCTCCTGTCTGTGCCCTTCATCCCTGCCCTCCGTCCCTCTCGGGCAAATAAATCTCCTTTGGGCTGAGGACTTGGTCTTGGAGGTCCGAGCCCATACTTTCCCTTCCAGAGTCTTGTAAAACTTAGATGGCCCAGCCAAGAGAGTGCTTAGAGCATCACTTGCCATTCCCAATGTAGGGCCAGGGAGAGAGTGGCAATCAGAGGTCCTGAATTAAAAGCAATGCACAATGTACATAAATATATAACCCAAATATTTTGGAGTAGATATTCCTCCTCTAACCTGCTGCCAAACCTTTATTCAACATATGTTTATCCAGATCCTACCACATGGTCAAACTTTGCAGACTCTAACATACAATGGTGTTCCTCGTTTCACGATGGGAGAAGTGTAGAGAGTCCTAGAGGATGTGATGGTGACAGCTTGGGTCATAATCGCATTCTCTGCTCTCTTGCTCTCTTGGTTGGTAATAGGAAACGGTCAGTAAAAATCCTGTCAGAGGATGTGAGTTCGCTAGGACCTGAAGCATGAATAGCAGCAGCCTAAGAAACTGGAGAGTTAAAAGATGTTCCCAATCCAGGGGAACTGAGAATGGAAGTCATGTGGGGCAGTGCAGAAGAATAAATAAATATGGGGAGGGGGAGGCAGCTGAGGCTCCCTGGAGAACCCGGGCCGTGTCAAAAGAGAACTGGCCATGTGTTCTCAGGTTGGCATGAATCTGACATTTGTCAGATGCTCAGATGTGCTTAAAACTTACATGTAGGAAACATCTCAAAGTGTGAGCTTCCCACATGTTTCTGGTCTTCACATACTATTATGTGGGCTGAGCCAGATAGATCAATAATTGTAATTCAACCCGAGGCCCTCACTTTAGCTCCTTCATCACTATTGAAGTGAAAGAAGTTTTGTGTGGCTCAACAAATATATGTTGGGAGAGTCGGGATGGGCTCACAGGTAATCACAGTGACAAGACCCAGCACACATGCAACTGGCTGAGGGCGACCTGTGATGCAGAAATTATCCATCGCTCACCCAAATTTCTGTATATCTGTCAAAAGGGACACAGTTAGTTTCATCGGAGAGTCTCTTCTCGAGACACATTATATCATGGATTACCTTCACAAATAGAGGTTGTATTTTTCCGGTTGGAGGAAAGAGAAACTAGTCATAGTATTCAATACACAGGATTCCTGTTTTATAATTCAGGGTTCCCCTCCCCCATTATGAGTCAATGGGTGTGCAGGTCCCACTTGTCTGCCACGTCATACTGTGGGGGTTGGGCTTCAAGGAACATTGCCACTACTCCTGCTACTGTCTCTGTGAATGTCATCTTTTGCCTTTGACCCAAGAGTTGTGTTTTTGTTTTTGTTTCATCTCTGAGGTCCATGAGATGCTAACTATTGTTCTTGGGCGCCACAACCCCATACTGTTGAAATTAATTAAAAAGGAATGAAGTTTAACATGGCAGCTCCTAAGCTGTACTGCCCATGTGTTAAGTGCTTGATAGCCATACATGGCCCATGAGACAGGGTTGTTGTGAGAACAGTCTCACTGGGCAGAGTTCTACGGGGAATTACTAGTCTAAAACTTGCTACTGTTTTTGTGTTCACGGGTAAAGTAGAAGTTGACGATTTGACAATATAAACATGGTGGTCGTTTTTATGGTAGGTTTTGCATGAATTTCTCTATATAGATAGAATATTTCAATTCAATAAGCTGGGAAGAAAAAAATAAAAAACTATTTACACTGCTTCCTTGAAGTCATGTGACAACAGAAATTCAGCTGACCTATGACATTCCTCAAAACTGTGTCTATCTGTGTGGTTCAGATGTGTGCCCAGGAATTTGAACCTGCGGAAGTGAGCTTGAGTTTCTTCTTTATGTGAAAGGCCAGGAGCTGTACTTTTTAGCAGTGTGTGTCTAGGGCATAGCTACTACAGTAGTTGCCGGGCAGTGCCTGCAGCTGACACAGCTTGCTGGCCTATACTGACATAAGGAGAAGAGATAGGAACACGGTTTCCAATATGGCTCTTGTCTAGAGAACTTGAACTGACAAGATAAAAAAAGAAATAGGAATTGAACCTGAATAATAAAAATGTAATATTTTAAGTACAACTTTGAGTGACCCAGCAGAATTGAAGGAAAGGGCCAAGCAGCCTGTCTCTGGCCCTTATGAGTAAAGAGATGCTCATGAGCCCTGTGGACCACAAGGAGTTACAGTTAAAAGCACAGAGAATGCCAGGCCCAACAGACAGACAGTGCAGCCAAGAAAGATGGTTTTCCTTTGCACTACATGGAGTATGTTCTTGCCTGCTTGTCCTCGACAACACAGAAGACAGCTGTAGACACAGCAGTGAAGGCCAGAGCCCTTACAAGAATACTGTCTGACATTTCAATAGCTGGAGTCATCTGACTATGAATGTAAGATACTACACAATCCATTTACCATTGCCAAACGATGTCTTCGGAAGAGTATCTGTAAGCTCTAGAGAGATGGCTCAGGAACTGGGAACACACATCATCTTTGCAGAGTTGGGTTCCCAGAATCCTGTTGGGCAGTTCACATCTACCTGTCATGCCAGCTCCTGGGGACCCAAGGCCTCTGGTCTACACTGGTGCCTGTACTCATTTGAACATATACACATCCACCCACATAGACAGGGAATTAAAAACGCAGGAAAACACCTCAAATGTATTTGCACAACAGTGACTTTTTATTTACATAAAAACTGAGAGTTCCAAATTTTTTAAATTTTAGAGTATTTAAAAATTGATTAAAAAAAAAAAAAAGTACTTGTATGCACAACCCAGATCTTACTAAGTGTTGGCCCTTTACAATTTTGGGGATTTTTAAAAAAGAGGTAAGTCAGTACTAAATGACTACAGTAACTGTAGTGTTTAAAGAAAACACTTCTTGTTTTTCTTCTTTGTATTACTAGCTTTGCCCAAAAGTTCTTATTGTTGGAGATCAACCTCAAATTGTGGTAAGTTTGGGAAAAGCCAGGAGACCTGGTTCTTAAGGCTTGGACTCGTGTAGAGTCCCTTGTAGAAAGCATTTACTCTCTTTAGTTTCTAAGTGCTGCTATGTTAACTGTCTTTATCGTAACTGTAAGTTCTAAGACCTGATTTGTGTAGGTTTTGTAAAGGGCCCCCTGCAGGCCCTGCTCTCTGCCTGTGTAAATCTGTTGGTGGCAATTGTTACCATGGCTTCTATTTCTGTTTGCCTAGGTTCTCACCAGTGCTGCTGTTTCTCCTTGCCCCTATTCTATACCTATAAATCACGTGGAAATTGGGAATCGTCATTTTTTTTTTAAACTTTCTCCCAATCCTCACCAGCTCCTTGATTCCTTTCTTACGCAGGAGTCGGCAGGCATCTTCAGAAAACAGATTGGAATGAAACTGGAGGACACTTTTGACGTTGTAACTGTGCCTGCCCTTCAGAAATAAAAACCAGGGGCCTCACCACTATTCCATGTGTAGGTGCAGGGGAAGGGAAGGCTGCCAGATTGTTTCTCATGCTCATCAGTCTTCCATTGTCCTGTAAGGCATCCCATAATAAGGAAATGATGGCAAACTAATAAGCCCTTTCTTTCCCCCAGAGAATTTAGAATTATACGAGTTGTAATGTTGTGGGCATAAAGCACTAACAACAGAGTTTACAAAAACAAGCCTTGGCCTTTAACCCAGGATACCCTGTAGTGCTCAGAAGTTTTAGTGTGTGTACATTTTCTCTAGTTGCACATGAGTGACTTTAATCAGGAGCAACGTGGGTTCTTTGTATTATATGCCGTTTTCTCCATGGCCCCGGCCTCAATCAGCTCTCACCTTATGCCTAATCGACCAGAGTGAAATGGCTTTACAACATTTTCTAGGGAGCTAAGGACTTTTTTGGAGAATTTCTTTCTTTCTTTCCCCCCCCCCCCCCCAGTGGAAAATGCCTAGGAGAGAAAGTTGGGATGAGTTTTTGCAAAGGCAAATGTTTCCAGGACTTGATGAGTCAAGAAGCTGCTAATAGGATATGTAAATGTAACCTTTCACCTAGCTACTGTCCCTACCTAAGTCTTAACTATGTGGCTGCAGTAAATTGTTTGAGCTAGTTCCGAAATGAAGCAGATTCTCTTGGTCCCGTTGTTATGCACTCTGTCCTGAGGGCTGTTTCATAATTGATGCTGTCCTGTGCTGCCCATCCCTGCATCAGGTGATATATTCCACCCATATACTCTCCTTCATCTTCAGTATATGTAGAATGTTTTGATACTTATGTGTGAGACATTGATTTCTAGCTCTTTGGTTTCTAATAAACTATCTTCCATTTATTTAACAAATACTTATTAGGTCCTAGCCATATGTAAGGCCCTCCCTTCTTCCCTCCCCCTCCCTCCCCCCCTCCTTCCCTCCCTCCTTCCCTCCCTCCTTCCTTCCCTCTCCTTCCTTCTCCCCTCCCTCCTTCCCTCCCTCCCCTCCCTCCTTCCCTACCTCCCCTCCCCTTTCTCCTTCCTTCCCTCTCCCCCCCTCCCCCCCCCCTCCTTCCCTACCTCCCCTCCCTCCTTCCCTCCCTCCCCTCCCTCCTTCCCTCCCTCCTTCCTTCCCTCCTTCTTTCCCTCTCCTCCCTTCTCCCCTCCCTCCTCTCCCCTTCTTCCCTCCCTCCATCTTTTTTTTCCCCTGCTTACTTGGTCAGTGCTAAGGAGGAGGTCCAGGACCTTGCTCATGCTAGGAACATGTTCGGCTACAACTTGTATTTCCAACTCGGCCCAGTATTCTTGACTTTGTAGATACAAGAAGTGGAAAACATGAGCTATGTTACCATGGAGTAAAGAGTTAAGGAAAAAGACAAGCATTTGTTGCCATATACACATTATCACAATAGAACATTTTACAAATAGTTCTATTCGTACATAGGTAAATGGGTCTGAGGAGCACACTGTGATTCTGGGCTTGCATAACAGGAGTCTGAAGAAGTGATGTTGATCAGTAGTTGGAGACTGGCTGAGTGAGTTGGAAACAGGGAGGGAAGACGGCAGAGACTTGTCTTCTGTTCAGAAGACCTCTTAGAGAAGTGACAAGGTAAAGGGAGGGGATGGAGGATAACCTTTGGTCGTGGAGCTGGATGTAGCCAGACCCCTAGTTCAGTTCATACAGGAAGTTCCTAGATGTATTAAAATTTAAGTTCTGGTATTAACAACGATGGGGAATGGTTAAGGAGCACCTGGGGACTTGGTATGAGTTGTGTTGGGAAAGATTTTTTGTGAGGGGGACAAATTGGAAGAGAGCCTGGATTTTCCAAGGAGCAGTTGGGTAACTGCTGAGTACATGCAAATGGAGGAGAGGAGATGTACCTGGGCTGGAGAGATGCCTCGGTGGGAAGAGCACTGGCTGCTCTGCAAGCCGACCTAGGTACCATTAACAGCACCCACATGGTGAAGTGCAAGTATTTATAATTCCAGATCCAGAAGATCCCCTCTTCTGGCCTCTGTGGGCACCTCTGGCTTGTGGTACACAGAGATACATGCAGGCAAAACACCATACGCATAAATAGAAGGGAGACAGAAGGAAAAGCAGCGTGGTACCTGTGACATCTACTTTAATACAGGAAGTGAAGATGGAAAGCGAGGTCGGTCTGGCATCAGTTGAATGTGAGGATGAGATTCTGTCTTATCTAGGGGACAAACATTTAGTGAGTTTCTACATAGATTTCTGTGCTGCTGCTCTGTAAATAAACTGCGATCAAGAACTCGTGGCCTTGAATATTAAAACGACTGACAGATAGTTATTAAAATATAATTTTGAACAGTAATAAATCACAAAAAAATAACACAGAGAGAATGAAGATGGATCCTCTTGAGTCGTTAAATCAGGAACAATGTTGAGCAAAGGCCTCTGGGGTGCTGGGTGAGCTAACCATGCAAAGACCTACAAAGCAAAAGGAATAAATATAAGATCTAAAAGCAGGGGCAAGAACCGTGACTCCAGTTCAGGTCCTCAGCCACAGATACCTCTGCCATGGAGAGTCCAGGGTGACCCTTGACGTGAGAAGGGAACAAGAGAGGCGTTAAAAGTCACCTTGTTGCCAGCTCTGAGAGCCGTCTTTTCTTCAGTCCTGAGCAGTGTCAGAGTCACATTCCACACCAGCCCCAATCTCACCCCGATCTGCCTCTCCCCTGGTGTCGGCAAAGCCTCTGTGAGAAGCCCTTCATCATATCACACCCTGCTCCAGAGCAGACAGTGAGAAACCCACGTCCACCTACCCGCGATGACTCCTATCAGTCCCCCTGAAGTCCTCCACTGCCCTTCCGCCCTCTTCGCCTTTACGGCCCAGGGAAGAAGGCCTTTCTCTAGGACTTACTTAGGCGTTCATACAGTTTACTTCTTTTCTTCCTGGGATCACATTGATTCGTCAAGGCGAATAAATTATCTCTTTCTGTCAGCCTGTTTCCATTCCTTCTTTCAGATTTGAGTTTGCAAATTGTGAGGTGTGTGCATGTGCGTGTGTGTGTGTGTGTGTGTGTGTGTACGCGTGCGTGCGTGTGAGTGTGTGTGTGAGTGTGTGCGTGCGTGTGTGCGTGCGTGTGTGTGTGTGTGTGTGTGTGTGTGTACGCGTGCGTGTGTGTGTGTGTGTGTGTGTGTGTGTGTTTCTTTTCCAGTTTCCTCTGACTGACTTACTACCTCCTCCCTGGATCACTGAGTGCCTTAGCCAACACTGTCTCTGTGATTCTACTTCCGCCCTTTTCTTGGAGTCGCCCTGATGAGGTGCTGCCTTTAAAGTGCCATCGTTGCTTCAAGTTAAAATATTTATGAGTATTTTATTGTTTTGCAGGAAAGCTTGAACATTCATACTTGCTCTGCCACATATTTATGGAGGGAACTCCCTCTGTCTTCTCAGACTTCCTGGAATAATCTGATGAAGATTAAGTAGGTGAAGAGGCAGACACTACTTAAAATCACACAAAAGGGAAAACTCAGCGTGGGTAATAACCATAGGGTTGTGATTAAACATAAAAAGTAATCCAGATTATTCAGAAATGAGTACACACCCTTTAGAATTTGGATGAGTGTGTGATGTTATAGTCATACTGTATGCATGTGTGTTTATATTCCTTGATCTTTTTGAGATAGTGAGTTTCAGGGTGGGTATTGAAATCAGTTTGGTCTTAATGAAATAGCGTGGCTTCTGGGTCTGTCTCTGATACATAGGTGGACAGAAGCAACACAGACTCCCTTGACACCAAACATTTAGCATGCAAAAAAAAAAAAAAAAAAAAAAAAAAAAAGGCTCCCAATTGTCAGTGTGGTTCTCGCAACACCAATGTGTGTGAGAGAAGGGGTGGGGCTTGCCAGGCAACCAAAGGACCAGGAACAGCTCCGTGCACTTCTGGTTCTGTTCCTGACATGAGATGGAAACCTTCCCCTTTTCATCACAGTGCAGGCCTAGATGAGTAAGTGAAGGCAGCCTGGGAAGGGGGTTGGGAAGACATTGAGAACCTTCTCTTCCACAGTTCAGATGAGAATTCTTCCTTACCCTGTAGGAGTTGCAGGCTTCTGGGCCTTCTCCTGTAGTGTGAGCTTCCAGGCTACCCTGAGGTTTCCTGGCTTCCAGCTGCACTTCAAGCTTTGACCAACTCCATCTACAACATATGTATTTAGTTCCTAAGACTATCAAGGTGGAGCTGCTACAGATGGAGGGGCCTAAACCGCTGAAGCTATGCCCTGTAGTTCCAGGCATTAGGTGTCTGCTGTGGTTTATATGTGTCCACCCCCAAAGAATGCACTGGGTCCACATCTGCACGTGACTGTGTTGGGTCGTGGGCCGGAAGGAGAGGTTGTTGAATTGTAAGAGTGAAGCTGTCAGGACTTCAGTGCCAATTATAGAGTGCTTCAGGCGGCGAGCTCAGTCTTATATGCTCTCATGCCCTCTCTCCCCCTTGCTTTCCATCGTGGGTTAATGAAGCAAGAATTTTTTGACACTGGGCTCCCTGAATTCAAGAACTGTGAGAAACTGAATTTCTTTTCTGTATTAACAGCCCAGTCAGAATATTCTGTTGCAACAATGAGATCCATGTGTTGACTGCTTGGCTTCCTTCTGAGAGTGGTGAGGGATGCTCTCTCCCATACCTCTCTCTTGCCTTTTTGTTATCAGAGACAGTCTTTGGCTTGTAGATGTCATCTCTGTTCTCCACATCTTTGCTATCATTCTTCTCTTATGCCTGCCTCTTTGTCCACATTCCCCCTTCCTATTGGAAACTGGACAACCCTAATGACCAATATTCTTAACTTGATCTACATAAACAACCCATCTAAGTCCTAATGTTCACTACGCCTGGAAGTTAAGACTTGAACATTGCTTTGGGAGGCAGGGGGCAACTTAAACTCTATTTGCAGTATATATGCAAGAAGGTATAATCACAAACATAGCAAATTATCGTGCTACTAAAGGAACTCATAAACTAAATGGATTAGGTACAGAAGCAATATGATATACCACATGGCACAGGGTAAAATAAATAAAATACTTTATAAAATTGCATGTGGTACTCTGAATGTTCACTATTATTTTAGAGTTCTGCAAATCCTATTAATTTTAAATTGGTATAAATTAATGTAGAGTTCCAACCAACAAAAAAGAACAAAAGAACCAATTAATTTTCTTTCTAATTTTAATAGTATATTCCATTATTATGATGATGTCATTGGCAAATAGGTGGTTCCCATGTTATTTCTTAAGTGGATTTTTTTCCATGTGCATACTCTTTCCTACCTTAACATTTCCCTGCTTGTTTCCTGTGCTCTCTGCCTTCCCTTGCCTTTCTTGACTGGCCATCTCTGCCAAATACCCAGGAATGTGTATGGATTATGGATGCCCTTTATCTTATGACATGTGCTTGCTTTCGTTCACTAAAAGAACTCCTTTCATTGTAGAATTAAATCTTATAAATATTACAGAATGTTTACATGAGTTTCTTTGTGTGTGTGTGTGTGTGTGTTATTTTTTTAATAGTACAGGGAGAATTTGATAGGCCTTCATCTTGATATTAGAGAATATGCAAGTCCTTCTATTGCATAGATTTACCTACCTTTGAAATGAAGCTATTCCATTTTACCTGGAAGATGAGTATGTATAATTCTTCATATGGCCTCCTGGTCTGGCATTAGGACAGTCTCTGTTTGACATGAGGATGGCGTGCTGTTTCCTTGTGTACCTGGGCAGTTTGAAAGTTAAACCGTTTTCTGTTTTTGACAGAGTGACACAGAGATCACACCGAGAGATATATTGTATAGGAACGAATTCCAATTTAGTGAATAGAAATTGGATACTTGACTTTTGCCTTAGACAAGTAGTTTTGCCATTGACCAAAAATCTTTCAAAGACAAGCTCCAACATTCCAAATAGCTCTGTGCTGTTTTTAAGGAGATCTTAAATTTTTGTTACCAATCCACACTCTTCTTCCTTGCTCTTCAGGAAATTTGTTTGAAATATTTTCCCGTTAAAACATACACACTAAGGTGTCTGAACCATGCCTCAGGTGCCAATAGCACAGAACAGAGCGTGTGGGGAAGAGGCACCATTCCATAGAATGTCACGGGCCTGGGGTTGAGGGCAAATCTGCCAGGCCATTTTAAAGAGATGATTTGTGCCTGATGCCTGCTAAGACTGTTTAAAAATGTTCTCTTTGTTTTGACAATTGTCTGTTGTTTTTCAAGATAGAATGTGTGTATATATATATATATTTTTTTTTCTCCCTACAAAATGAGGTTCCCAGGATGCCTGGGATCCCTCTGACTTTCAGTGTGGTCTCTAGACTATGTAGAAGATCTGGCGTTCTGGGTGCTTAGCCACTGGACACCATAGCCACTAAAATCAGTTGCCTTAGTTGATGAACTTTCTTCCTCTCCCATATACAAACATAGTAATATATATTCTTAAAAAAAGTACAGGTGCTTTTTTATGTCGATTTAGGGAATGGGATTTAATCAGTCTGACTGGGTTTAAACTCGTTTCAACACTCACCAGCATCGTGACTTAGAGAAAGTGATGTAGGCTCAGTTTATCATCTCTGAGGTTGCCTTCCACTATTCCGCAACAGCGTGAGGCACTATTCTGAACATGTCACAGACCTGTAACACCTTTCAGTTAATCTTTCAGCTGCCTTGTGAAGTACATGCCTCTGTTTCCATTCACAAACAATGGAGATGGAATATGGAGAGGCTAAGATCATTTACCCAAGTTCACATGGACACCAAGACCAAAGGCCAAGCTTTGACATTTTGACTTGAGATCTTATGTCCCTCTAGCCAGCTTATCAACTAGAAGTCCTTGGTGTTGGTCTGAGACAAGAGTAAGCACCCAGTCTACTATGATATCAAGGACAGAGATGACTGACCCCATGTTGCTGCTGACAATCCCTGCTATAATTCTTGTGATGGCAGTGACTATTATTTCCATTAATATTATCTGTTCCTGCTTTAATAATAGTTTATAATTTCTCATGCTATTGTCAGTGAGGTATTGGCTCGCAGAGGGCTTCTATTTGCTTTTAAACCCGTTCTTTTAGCATTCTGGATCATAAAGTGTGTGGAGTCATTTGAAGGTTGGATTGTGTTGGGGAAAAAAAAAACCCACAAAGTTTTGGTTAAATCTATTGGGAGTTTTAAATCCCTGCTGGTCCTTCTTGATTCTTTTCAAAGTAGTCAAGAGAGGGAGGCCCTGTGGCACTTGACAGTTTTTATTTTTCTGGTACAGTGTGTACTTGATTCCAGGGGCTAGAGTTTGGCAGGGATTGGGAGGATTGCACCTAATAAACTTTCATTTCTAAAAATTATAATTCTTTTAAATCATCTTGGTTGCTTTTTAAAAAATGAAAACAACCCTATTTGCTGGTGGGAACGAAACTGAAGTCCTTTGTCATTTGTGCTGAATTTGTCTCGGAGAACAAAACACCTAGTTTGGGAAGGGCAGGCTGCAGTATTCCTTATGCACTGCTCTCCTGGGCTGTAAGCTCACTCTTCCTGTAATGTTTACCAAGCAGTTTTTCTGCCATTCGCATACTTGGTGGTGATCTTGTTGGCTCATTCCCTCTAGGTATTTTGTCTGCATGCCTGGTGGCTTAGCCTAGCATTTTCTGCTGGCTCACAAAGGGAGGAAAGATAGAAGAAGACCTTCAGAACCCTGGGAAGAGGAAATCGATGTTTGCAGTCCTGCCTGGAATTTTGAAATATTGCAAACTAAAGGAACTCTAGAGGTCCCAGATTTTGTTAAGGAAAACAGCATTCTGGAAGTTTCTGGTCTCAGTGGCTTTGAGGCTCTTTCAGAGAGCTGTGCTGTACTAGAAGGTTGAGACTAGGTTTAAAGATTTTTAATTTTTATTTTATGATGTGCATGTGTGTCTGAGGATGTGCGTATGTACCACATGCATACAGGTGCCCATGGAGACCACAATACAGGGTTGGATATCCTGGAGCAGAAGTTACAGATGTTTGTGAGCCACCGGATGTGGGTGCTGGGAATGGAATCAAGGTCCTCTGGAAGAACAGCACTCTTGGCTCCTGGGTTGCCATCTGTCCAGCCCTAGGCAAGTTTAGATTTTAATAAACAAACGCTCATTTGTTTCCATCCTGATAAACTCCGTACTCCACAGTCTTAGGAAGTGCTTCTGTTTGGGGGGAAGTTTCCTCTGGCGTTAGATACTGAGGCAAGGCTTGGAACCCCTCTGGAACCACGTGGAACCCCTCTGCAGATCTCAGCTTTTCAATTTTTGAAGGCAAGTCTGTGTTTTGTATTTCCTATAGTTTGACAGTTATAACTATTCTTTGAGATGATGTGTGTAAAATATGCATATAAAGTACCTGGTATGTCATTAGTTCCTTTGTGCACAGTAGAGACGCTACAGTACCCAAAGCGTGTCATCTAGCCGGAATTGTAAGCCATGCTCCCTACCCTGTGGAAGAGGAAGCGAGGCTCACAAAAGCTACTGCCCTTGCTCTGTATGAACTCTTCACTCCAATGCGTTCCAGGCAGGGAAGCAGGGGCCTACCATCTAATTTTCCTCAGAATTATTTGCAGCGTTGCATATGCAAATCAGGAGATGACCATGTGTGGTCATCAGACCTGTGAAATGTACAGACCTATTTCAAAGGAAAATTATCCTTGCCTCAAGTTTGCCTAAATTTCATTTGTCAAAATGTGCCTTAAATACCTTCAAACTCGAAAGAAACGCCTTAGTTTATGGGCACTTACACTGTTGTAAAGCGAAGTGCGTTTGCAAGTTAAATGTCAGCAGTACTATAGAACAAAATGTGAGCAGTTACTTTAATTTATGTGGTGGATGTGATTTTGCTGAAAGTAAACTGTCGGGTTTGGGTTTATCTTTGCCAGGAGCAGACCAGGTTAAATCTGCTTTTTTGATTTCATAAATAAAAATATCCTAAGCCTTGCAATATTGCCAGCTTCATTCGATTCAGCCTTAAAGATGTCTTCTTGGATCATTGTTATACGATTGTTAGACCTTGATAGCGATGGTTTGGAGGAATGACAGTTTTGAATGGCAGGGTTTCAGGATTCCAGTTTCAATGGGTGTTGATTGAGACATCTGGAAAGCTGTTCTGTTCCCCAGGAGTGCGGACCTTCACTCTGTATTTAGCTGAGCGCTCCTCTCAGCCCTGTTCTTAGGCCCTAGGGCCTCATGTCCTGGCTTCACATTGCTACAGCTTTATTATTATTTTTTATTTTTTTATTGATGGTTGTTATTTCTTTGTTTTTGTTTTTCTTTGCTGTCTTGTGAATTTAACCCAGGGTCTGGAGTGGCCCACCTTTTGACCTGTTCTGCTCTAATGATAATGTGTTCAACAGAAACATTTCTACGAATTTCAATTTCTTTCTGATAAACCAAAATTGTTGGGTTATTAAATATATGCAACCATTATTTTATATTGTATTGATTGGCATTTATTGTGACAGTACAGAAGAGAACCCAGGTTTTCATATTTCATGTGGGTGACAGCATTCTTCCTGTCAAAGCCCAGAAGCTAAGTAGACCATATAGGCTGCTATGTATTGCCTGTGCCCTGGACAGCTGTCTGCCTGACTCTATCTGCTCTTGGGGATTGAGGGTGAGCTGGTGCAGAGTTGACAACACAGACTCTGGAAGCAGATGAGAAACGCTGCTGCAAGCTCCTTTAAGACCCTCCACCCCCACCCCATTGGTCTCAAGAAAGTATCTATTTTAAAAAGCAATTCCTGACTGGCTGGCATTATTTGCACCAGCAATCCTTGCTCTCTCAGGCAGTCTTCAATTAGGTCCTCCTGCAGGAGGTGCATTTGCATAGAGGCATTGGGACCAGGACGGACCTTTCCAAGATCCAGTTTCTTGTTCGTGAAAATAAGAGAAGGTTTTCCTTTTTACCTCTGACAATTATGTGGAGATAGTTAAGCTGGACATGGGAAGGTGAAGTCAGCGTCCGTGTAGAATGAGGATCTGTGGCTCAGCTGTTATCATCTCTTTAATTACTGTTGAGATTTAGCAGTTTTTTTTGTTTTTTTTTTTAAGGCACTTACTGCATACTTAACTTTCTGTCTGTTCTTTTGCTCATTCCTATCACACACATTGTTAAGGTTCTCAACCCAGTGCCAGGTATCTCAGGGCTGGCTTTTGTCTGCTCGCCTTTCAGTTTTTGTTATGTAGTAGATTTTTTTTCCATAGGTATGATTTTCATTTTTATATTGAATTATCAAAGATAATCATTTAAAAGTTTCAGTTATTGGAGATAAATTTGTACATCTATCTTCATTTGTTTTTATTAAAATGCCATTAGGGTTTGGGGAGGTAGATGGTAAGGGCACTTGTGCTACAGAGATAGAGGCTTCAAATAACCGGCACAGACTTGAAAGTCTGAGAACTCCTGCTGGCACCTAATGCCCTGGCATTGGGGGTGGAGCCAGACAGACCCATGCTGGCCGCCAATTTACCAAAATAATGAGCTTCCAGTTCAGCGAGAGACCCTGCTTCAAGGCACTGCGGTGATGAGCAATAGAGAAATCCACCTTGCTTCCTGTTTAGGCTTCTGTACGTGTGCACACAGTTGCACACTAGTGCAGACAGACGCATATACCCTATGCACACATTATGCACCGTGCCCCTACCCTAGAAACACCAATACTGTTTTTCTACGATAACGTTTGTCTAAGTGTTTACTGTGGTGGTTTTGTAATGTTACACTTCATTGAATTTTATGTATGTCATGATGTATTTACACAGTACAAACTATTTATTCAATAGATTTTGCAAACACATTCAATGGCATTAATTGAATAATACTTTCTTCCAATTAAAAATACTTTTTTGGACTCTACCTAAATCATTGAGTTCCCTGGAACATGACTTGAAAATGTCTTAAAACACTGTTGTCAACCAGATACTATCCTTGGTCTACAATCTTCTATTTTGTATGAGTTGAGGAATTTATATTATTTTGTGAATTTTTTTTCTACCTCCAAAAGAGCTAAACTTTCAGGTGACAAAGCTGATTAATGCTTCTAACCGTTTTCAGCATTACATCAGTCACATGGCTTATTATTCATATAGCCATACAGTGTTTCCAGGACTTGAGTGTGACCACCCTCCTAGGCAAATGCCTTTCACACAGTTGTATCTGTGCCTCTGTAGTCCACACTAACATTCAGTTATATTGATGTATTCCACACTGTCTCATTAGGGATAATAAGTCATTTTAGAGATGGTGGAGAATGCTTTGGCTTGCTCATTAATTCTAGGGAGGACCACTTCCCTGCTCGCTAACCTGCTCTTGTAGGGATCTTGAATAAGCTTCTATGGGCAGGGAAGTCCCATGATTGTACACAGCTTCCTGTATGTGGAGCCTCTTATTTGAAGTGGACCTTTGACAAAATGATGACGTATCAGTAAAAACTAGTCATATAAGGTGTGGAAATGGTGACCTGGAGTCTAGAGGAAAAGGTGAGTTTTGTATTAATTGACAACTGTCATGCTCTCATTGAGACCTACCTAACCACCTAATGGAAAATTACAGTCAGCTCAAATTCTTAAACTCTGACCTACTCTTTTATCTACATCTAATTTATTATTTCAACCATACACCTCACTTCTGTCCTGATTGCTTCACTGGGG
>JADRCD010228188.1:69329-85309 GCA_019843815.1 Montemys delectorum | reverse complement strand
ACATGTATATATATATATACATATATATATATGATATATGAGGATCATGATCATGATGATCATGATTACGTTGATAATTCAAGCATGGAATCATTGTTACATTAAATTAGTATATTTCTTAGACATACAAATGAAGATTATTCCTGAAGCTATAAAAATGTTTACTAGAAATTTTTCTTAAACTTATATTTGATAGCTGAATTTTCGTGAGGCAGATATAGTGACTGTAGGATTTTTTGTGAAACTACTCTCAACATGTACATGTTAAGTTGTTGACAATGTCCATTCCGTACACTTCTTTTGGCCTGGGATCTTTGACATATTATATGTACAATACTTTAACTAGTACCAGTTGTTTTAACTCAGAACATGGCTTCATAAGTTAAGCATACGTGTAGTTCGTAAATAGTGTAGAATTCAGCAATTGTTTAAACTTTGGTAAATTATTGATGAGGAATGTGAGGTGTTAAAACTGTAATGAACCCGCACAAATTGTCACAATTGGCATGGCACCCTGACTTTCAGAGTGTTCACTGTACTAGTACTATCAGCATTATGGAAAATATTAAAAATGTAAATTGTAGTACCATTGTCCTCTTTTTCTTCCGGATTGAAAGTAGAAAATAGAATCCAGGCGTGGTACATGCTAACCCATGGTTTAATATGCTCTCTCAGGGATAATTCTACTGGGTGATAAAACAGAAGAACCAGACGTACCTTAGAGACCAAGTACATCATGACAGGAAACAACAGTTCTTGCCTCCACAGGACTAACAGCCACAGATATAAAACTGTATCTTGAATTAGCATTTATTAATTTCTTTTCTATTACTCACTTGTTACATGCTTTTTATAGTTTGTTCAAAACTTTGCTTTAAATGTGTGTCTTGCATAGACCCTTCACTTTGCATAGAATAAATAAAACACTCTCTGGCTTACATCATAGTGGAATGAAAAACTACTTGTCAATTCAGAATTTTAGGTATTTTTGTTCAGGAAACACTGAAAAAATATATTCCATTTCATAAGGAACATAATTCTCTTGGAGATAAAGGAGAGATTGAAGCCTTTCTAAAACTATAGGATACTTATTTGCAAGGGAATACTGTAGAACACACACAAAATACAAAACAAATAAAAAGGAAGTCATGAGTCCCTCTTTGTCCCTTCGACCGGACCGGAAAGGACCCGGGGGTTTATTTTGAGGAGCACTAGGGGATATAGTGATCACTGCAGCTGTGCCAGCTGGATAATAGGAAGGTTAAAATTTAAAAAGTGAATTTGGGAATGCATTAGTTCATTTCAAAGAGTTAATGACATTGTCCTTTCTCTCTCATCCTTTCCTTAAATTTACTGTTTGAAGGTACATTTGGGTCCTTAAGCCTTAGAGACCTGAAAGAGCTGCCCGAAGTGAGTAAACCTGCACTTCTTCTAGACCCCGACAAATACTTTAAGGAAGCACCAGATGAGGATGAACCCCAAATTCCAGAGCTTCCTTTGCTCTCTGAAAGTAAGTCTTCAGTCTGCCTCCAATCTCTTTTCTTTCTTCATACAGCTCAACTCAGTGAAAAATGAAGTAAAAGGCGACTAGCAGGAAAATAACACGTTTGCCTCCTAGGTTGCCATGAAACGAAGAGCGCTGTGGTTGTCAAGATTCACAGCTCTGTGCTTCCAGAAAGAGGAGCTAAAGGGGTGCAGTACATGAAATGCTTATTTTTATTGTGTCACTGTTCTGAAGGGAGACTGCCTTGGATAGCATAAATCTGCTATGGATGACTACCTGTCCTCCCTAAATAACCTTCATTTTCAAAACTGACACCAGAGACAGAAACATCATGAGATTCTAAAGATTTAGAGGAGAGTCTCTGGCAATCTGGCTCTGTTCTTCCCATGACTCTATAAATAGAGGCTACTTAAAGTGCATTGTCTCCGAGGCTCCAGCTGCAGTGCGGGGCTAATAAGAGAGGACAAGGAAGCTTAACTTGAAAAATGCAAGTGAATGATCTCTGAGGATTACGAAAGAACATGTGCACAAGTGTGCTCTATTTTTCAGACTATTCTAGCCTTTTCAGCTTGAGAGCATTTGACAAGTAAGATCTGTGCAAACATCTTTCCTACAAAGGAAGCCTTGTGGGAATTCTGGCAACATAACCTGAAAGTGGGAGAGGTACTGAGAAAGCATATGGGCACTGTAGGGAATCTCATTTAAAATAATTGATGAAAATGCAGTGTTTTCAACCTGTAATACGGAAAGCAGACGCTGAGACTCACAGTGTCTAAACTTTTCCAGTGTCTGACATAGGGTTCAACATCATTCTTGAACAATACCTTTGAAGGGGGGAGTTGTTTTCTTAGTGTCACACCAGGTGACATTTAAGCTCTTTCTTTCTGCTTTGTCCTCTGTGGAAAAAGAGAATCAACTGGTCATATATTACATTATTTCAAATTTCAGGTTTTACCTAGACCAACTGTCATTTCCAGTCTCTTACCACCACTTTGCTAGATCATTCTTAAACTTCCTCTTTTCTACATTTATAGTTTGCTTATCTTCTTAATTTTTTTCTCTTCATTTCTCTTAGAAGTATTTATTTATCTGCATTGTATGGGGCTTCAAATCTGTCATTCTCTTATTTTTCATAAGGATGATTTACCTTTAACAATGAATATGTGTGCTGGGAAGATGGGTCCTAGGATAAAATATTTGCTATTAACTAGATTTTGGATTTTCAGAATCCATATGAGTGGATGGGGATCCATGGTTTCAGCCCATAATCCTAGCACCCAAGAATTAGAGTCAGTGAGAAAGAATCCTCAGGAGATGCTGGCTAGCTAGAATTGCCTGTATGGTGATCTGTGAGTTCGGCAAGAAATGCTGCCTCAACAAATAAAGTGGAACATGGCTGAGGAAAACACCTGATAGCACCTTTGGGCCTCCTATGAACATGCACACTCATACACATACACCAACACACATGTGCCTATACACATGCACATGGAGGCTCAGTGTATGCACATTAAAAACAAATACAGAGAATATTGTTCTTCTTGCATGAAGCACAGACCCAGAGAATCTGAGAGTATCTAGTAAAATTAGAATCATGAGTCAGGACAAAGTTCTAGGATAAGCATATGAGGACACAGAGCAGAGCAAGAAGACAGAGTTCAGGCAAGAAAAAACATGACATAGAGTCCACAAAAGGCAAAAGGCAAAAGGCAAGCAGTGGGAGAGAGGGGCAGCCAGAAGCACAAACCTATCCTCAGCCTTGAGAGTCTCTGTATGTAGAGGGGCTCCTTTTGTTCAACCATATCACGAAGGCACACTTGGTTTCTCCTTATGGACAGAGAGTCTGTACTTTGAATGGGCATGGGGGTGGCTTGTTATCTGCATGGAAATACTGAAAACATATGCAATACTAAGACATTTATGAAGAACAATGATCTATATTTTTCCATTATTCTCTGAAAGTTTAAAGCACATATAGTTTTGTTCAATTTTTCTTCCTTCCTGTATGTATCTAGCCTGTTCTCAATATTGAGTGCCTCCTCTTTATGTACACAGTGTTTTCTAAGGTAGAGATTGAATATGTTTGCCTCAGTGGTAGATGTTGGAGACACAGAGATAATATGAAGAGTTTCAGCCTGTAAATGTTGCATTTCTGAAGGGAAAGGTATCCTGGCAGTCCGGAGGCAGGGAATACTCCAAAAGTCACACCCCGACAACAAATCTCCCAGAAGAGATTTATTGGGAGGGGAAAACCCAAGAGGGTAGCTGCCTCTGGTCAGGTCAGAAGACTGCAGTCAAATGAGCAGTAGACAGGACTTATATAGTATTTCTTAGGGGTAAGATTTTCAGGATGGAGCTTTCTAGTTCTGGTAGCATTTCAAGTCTTGAGCTTGGTGTTGCTCAAGGATTGGTTGTTTTTCCTGCTCTCAGATTGGTGTGTTTCTGTTGCAAGTTCAGGGATTGGTGAACTTTCCTGTTTAGGAACTGGTCATATTCTTTTTTTTTTCCTTGTAGGGTAAGGCCTGGCCATTCTCCTCACTCAGGGCTGGGAATGACAGTTGCAGCCATTAGAAAATGACCATTAGGGCCATTAAGAAAGTTGGTGAGTCGGGTGTGGCTGGTGGAACTCCTGGGTCAGGGCCTGACCACTTTCCTGATTTGAGGACTTATGAGATTTACAAAACTACAAGTTTATGAAGGGAGTCCATGGAAGAGAATCCTTTCTCTGTCCCTTGATTCAGCTTGAATAAGCTAACATTCTCCCTTGGTTTTGGTTCTTATTGATTTAACATTAGGGATCTGGAAGGTGAGCAACTTTATCATGAGACTATGTATTGTTGATTAGGGGTGTTGACTTCCTTGAGGAAAGTTTGATCTTCACCATCAGGATATAATCAGGTGTTGCGGGCCTCTGGCTCAGTGGCTAGGGACTGGAAAAGCTGTAGTAGCAACTGATTACAGGACTAGTAATCACTTGCTATTGGTTCTGTTGTTGAAGGAAACTGGACAAAAAGTATATGAGACAGGGTGTGGTTAGTAGGATTAAGAAAAGGAGGAGGAAGGGAGGTTAAGAAGGGTAGGCTCCAATTTCTTACATTTTTAGGAGATCTTTCTGGAGGTATTAGATCTTATCTTCTACTATACCAGATTGGTTAACATAGAAGCAATATTCCTCCCCAAGCAAGAGACAAAGCCCACCTCTCTCTGCTGTCAATAATCTAATCCTCACAGAGATTTTATAAGACTATGGCAGCCAGTGAGCCTGTCTGGCCTTGAAGGGTAAGGATGGTCTGAGCTGCCCATTGGAGAGCCTAGATGAACTGAAAGGAAAGCCAACAGTAAATAGCTAAGAAATTAGTCATTTTGCCATGCCACTGGAGATGACAGCAGTTATTCCCAGGGCTACTAGAAAGGTTATGACCTGAATCACGCACATCACTTGTTCATCATGCTCTGCCACTAAAATCCGGGGACAGAATTTGGCAAGGACTCCTCACTGGGTACCACTCCTAGTTTTGGGAAAAGGAGCATTAGGACTGAGGTCTCAGACCACCCATGATGTAGGCAACTATAAGGTAGAGTGCTGCAGAGAATCAAGGCATTATGAATGTTTGGGAGTATGGATTGAGGTAGACTCCAATGTGTTCACAAAGTGTTTTCCTGAGGAATTAAAGGAGTCTGTGATACCATAAAGAGATATGTCGGAGGGATAAGGATGGTAGAGATATTTGGGTTAGAGCAGTTGATGAAGTGAAAGACTCTAGTAAGTCAATGGGCAAAGCCACAAATGGTGGTTGTAAATTTGACACAGGAGGGACATACAACCAACATTCTGCAAAGTTGTCAGGTAGAACATTATTCAATAGCTGATATGCAAATGTTAAGGTCCAAAACAAGAAATGGTATGGCCGGAAGTGGGATCAATATCTTCTAAAAGGAATGATATGAGGGATATGAGGACCTTTGAGGAGTTTTAGACCATTTCTTTTTAACCATATCTATTCCTAGTGTTTAACAGAGTGGTTTGTGTACCCTATTTATTTTGACTGTGCCTTTTGGGCAGCTTTGATGAATGTTGCATTAAAGTTTACCAGTGTCCCCTACCTCCCATCTGGGATGTAATGTGTCCTTAATTAGAATATAAAAGATTTTTTGGATCATTTGTTTGTGCAGTGACAGAAGTTGCCATCATTGAAAATCAAACATGCCAGTTTTTGCCATTTGAACTGTACTGAGGCCAAGCTTCTTATGCTAACAGAGTGAAGCTCAAACAAACAAACAAACAAACAAACAAACCAGCCAACAAACAAAAAAACTGAGTCAGTGGAGGAAGAGAGAATGGATTGCAAAATGAACTATGCCGGAGGGAGTTTCTATAAGCTCTAAATGGGAACTGAAAGCCACAGAAGTCTAGGAGGGCACAGAGAAACTCTGAGACTTCCAGGTCAGAATTGAGAGACATGAGAGACAAATCACAGAGGCCCAGAAAGGCTTAAGGAAACTTAAGGCCTAGGGCTCAGCAGGAAGCTCCTAGTGGGAGGAGGAAAGGAAAGTGGAGAGTTCCAGTAGTGGCAGTGGAGCAAGTATCTTAGCAACTAAAGAGTTGACCACATGGTGGGGACATAGAGAGTGTAGCAGGCTCCAGGCACCAGAGAAAGTCTCCTTACTAAGTAGGAGAGGAGAAATGAGTGGCTAAGCAGGTGGAGGGAAGCTGCTGGAGAGACATACTCTAGAATTTGGAACTGACTATAATAGGTGGCAGAAACAAATGATCTGTATATACTTTAAGGGAGACAAGCCAGTTACTTGAGTCAGTTTGAAGTATTGAGACATGAGAATGGCTGAAAAGCAAGTGTACCATTCTCTACTAATGCTCTGTGAAGAGAGATGTCTGGAAGAGGTGGTGTTTGGAGACCCTGGTGTATTAGGAGATGGTATAAGAGGTGAAAGGAAAAGACCGTGATCGATGACTCTAAGGTTAAGTTCTTTGATTCTTATATAAGAAGTTCATTTGTAGCCAGAGAGCGCAGGTAGTATGCGCTCCTCAGGTGCCCATCCTCAGGTAGTATGGTTTAATTTTTAATAAATTTGTGATAGGTACAAAGGAAAGTCCCAGTTGGTGACCCATGACCCCAAGAGCATATCCCTTCTTTTTAGTAACGTAGAGAGAAGGGAAGAGTTAAGTCTAGAAGATGTATGGCTGGAGCCTGGAAGGGGATGAGCTGAAATTTACAAACTGACTTGATAATGGTGCAAGAAGCAGTTCAATGTGATGTGCCAAGAGCTATCTTATATAGGGAGCAGTCAAGAAGAGATAACGAAAGAATAAGGAATGTTAGAAGTTAGCTATACCTAGGAAGAATGGAATTTTTTCCTTGGTAGTAGGGACTGTTAGTGATTTTTTTTTTCTAGGATAATTGTCTTGTTTGTTGGAGTGATAGCTAGTCCCATATAAGTAATTTGAGGGGTGGACATTTGGATCTTAGAGGGTGAGACCTAATACCCCCAGCTGTACAGAAAGTTTAATAAGTTAGAGGTGCCTGCCTTGCTAATTTTCAGGGTCAGACTACAAAGGATCATCTACTTATTGTATAGGCTTGGATTTTGGAAGAGACAAAGAGAATAAGTCAGAGGCCAGAGCCTGGCCAAATAAATGGGGACTTGCCCTGGAACCTCTGGAAAGCATGTCCCCTGTGAGTTGGGTAGAAATGTCAGTGTGGTGAGTTTCTGAGCCCGTCTAAGTACAGGCAAGAATATTTTGTGACTGGAGGCCCAGAGGAATAGAAAAGAAGGTGTCTTTGAGGCCTATGACAGGGAAATGGCAGATTTTTGAGGGGTAGTAAAGAGGCAAGGTTAGAGGTTTGGTACTACAGGGTGAAGAAGAACTACTGCTGAATTGATAAGATCGAGATCCTGAGCCAAGAATAGATTCTATTTTTAAAAACTGAGAATATGGGGGTATTAAAGGAGGGAAGAAGAGAGGCACAGAAGAGTCTTTCCTAGTAGGTAAAAGATAAGAGGCTTAAGTCCCCTGAGGCTTTGGAGAGAAAGTGGGTATTGAGCTTGGGTGATTTATTCGGTGTGGTTTGGTGAGGCTGGTAAATTCTGACAATAGGGGAATGGGAAGGAGAGGTGGGGTCCTAAAATTCCACTGGGACTGAGTAGGTGTCCCCAGGCTCAATAAGGAAGAAAATAGATTTTTCTAATACTGTGATAACCACCTGAGGCTCCCTGTGGGTCAGACCAAGAGAGCCCAGACACCTTATGCCATCCATGACCCGACCAAGGAGGTCAACTGAAGGATGATCTGGGATTGATGTCTTCATGTGGAAAGCGTATCAGGGCAGTCAACACCCCAATGCCTTTCTTGACAACACCTTTGGACATGGTCCAGATGGTTTATGAGGATTCGGACAGGCCAGGGTCCAGTGACCCTCCTGACCACATTTGCAAAAGAGATGTGATGGCTCTAGGGCTTTGGGAGGTCAGGGAACTTAGGCCTTTCTTTTGGCCAGTTACTAGGCCTCAACCATTGTAGTAGCTATTCCTGGTTGTCAACTTGACTATGTCTGAAATGAACTACAATCCAGAATTAGAAGGCTCACCTGTGGCCCTAATCTGGAGGCTGACAGATACAAGTTTCTGACCTGAATCTTGGCATGGAGACCTTGAGGAATAGTGGCTATGAATCCCATAGGATTAACATGGAAAGCTCTATGAGTTCAAGATCATCTGGGATTAAGGGTGTGGTGGCATAGTGGCTATGAATCCTAGAAGATTAAGACTGGAAGTTCTACGAGTTCAAGCAAGGTCATCTGGGGTTAAAGATGTGGTGGCACACACCTTTAACCTGGGCCACACTTTTTGCTGGAGACCTATATAAGGACATTGGAAGAAGGAAGGCTCTCTCTGCTTCGCCTGCTTGCCTTGGGAATGAGCAACTGCTAGATCCTTGGACTTCAATTCACAGCTGCTGCCGACCGTAGTTGGGAGTTGATTGTTGGGAGTTGGACTACAAACTGTAAGTCATCAAAAAAGTCCTTTACTACATAGAGACTACCATAAGTTCTGTGACTCTAGAGAACCCTGACTAAGACAACCATCATTAGGTATTTTTGTTTTCAAGATTTTTCATCTCTCCCATGATAGACTTTGAAAGCCATGGCTAAGACCAGTGGAGTCAGGGATCCTCTTTCTAGACATGTGAAGTTTGGCCCTAATATTTGGATATTCTGTGAGAAGTATCTTATAAGTAGTTATTTTTCATCTTGGGTCTCGGGATCTAGGTTTGTATTTTTCTATTGGCCTGGATGACCTCTTAGATTTCTCATAATTTACTACTTAAGGATGGCCTTGTGAAAACTAATTTTTTCCTTTGTGAATCGTCATCAATTGGAGATAGCTTCTGAGTTAGGGATGGAAGCTAGTGTCCAATTCTAGTCTCAGCGTTCAGACCCCATCTGGGTCAGACCTGCATATACCCTGTGCATGAAGCCACAATCAGTGAGTTCATATGTGTATCTGTCCTGCTGTTTGTAGAAAGTACTATTTCCCTGCGGTCCTCCATTTTCACTGGCTCTTACAATTTTTTTTTTATCTCCTTTCCGACAGAGTTTGCTGAGTTTTCAGAAGAAGGATTTTGATAGAGGCATCCCATTTAGGACAGAGTATTTTAAAGTCTCTCACTTTCAACACCCTGTCCTGTTTTGGGTCTCTGTATTTCTTCCCATCCATTGCAGGAGAGTTTGCTACTCTATAGGTGGTGGGACCAGGGAAAGTGGAACCTGAAAGTGAGTTTGGCTAAAGTCTTGCCCGATAGCCAACTTTTTTTCTGAGCATCAGATAATGAATACTCTGAGGGATAAGAAGGATCCCATGAACGAAGCTCTCATGAGTTCAAGTTGCATGTACTCTTAAAGACAAGTTGTAGATTGAAAAAGCATGTATTTTTAGATGCATCTAAACAAACAACCAGCTGTGATGAACAATCTGAGCTAAACTCACTTATACCTGCTGCACCTGGGAGGAGTATAACAGCACATTACAAGGTCAATTCCATGTTTTTGAAGAAACTGAGGTTACAAGACGCTTTGCCTTGTTTTCTTGGAGTTTTCTAATAAACACTCAGATTTTTTTCCTCACGTGACTCCATTCTTGGACCGTGTTCTGACACAGTAAGATGTTTCTCCGACGATAGCCAAGGAAGTCACTGATTTCCGAGGGTAGCAGAATGTTGTTAGGAGTCATTGTATGGCTATGTTCCTTTAGCGAACTGTAGCATTCCATTTTTCTTAGGTCAATGGCTGATAAAGCCTCAGGTTCTTGGCCATCTGATGAGTGTCAGGCATGGGAACCTTCTCCTGGGGTGGACCTTAAGCCCCGTGAGAGAAGTACTCGCTGACTCACACTTCTCATTGTATATGCTATTTATTATTTTACCAGAAATATATGTATGCCGTTTGTAGGAAGGAAAAACAAATCATGGTGACTGAAGAGCAACACAGGCAAGACACACATATTTTAGAATTAATTTAAAGTTCAACTTTGTTTTTCATCTAATTTTAAAGGAACTACAAGCCAAGCAGATCTTTAGAGATGCAATTCTGGAGAAAATAGGGAGGTTTTAGGCTCATAGTCATTATCCGTTGTAAATTATATAGTAATAATTGTTAAAAAGAATTTCCATTTCTAAAGGGAAAAACATGGATACAATAGCAAAGATTATTTGGAAATTGTAACACAAAAGACATTTGCCAGGTATCTTCAGCATTCTAAGCTATTACTTAGGAACTGAGGACAGTTTCAAACCATTCCTAATCCCTGGGTAGCTTTTCCATCTGGCTATTAGGCTTTTAATATCTTTTTGTATTCTCTTTCTTTTTCAATGCGAAACATCTTGTGCTTCCTCTCTTTAGCTTACAAGTTGTTTCCAGTGTATTCTCAAACAGCTTGAAACACCTCTTTTATATGCCTAAAGCTATTCATAGTGCTTAAAGCTAGCACAGGGTCAGGCTTCTCAGTAAACTCCCAGAACCATTTACACTGATTCCATGAACCCGTAACATTTGAAGTGTAGAGAATGTGCTGTATTTGTATTAGGAACACCTCAGACAAAGTGGGTTTTGTTATTGCTGTTGCATTCCGTTGAGACATTACAATAATTAATAGGGATGATTTTATTTCAGCTATTGTTATAGGGAAGATTCTCACAAAGGAGGGCAAACTCAGAGTGTAAGAGGAAGTCTTGTGCTTTGGCACAAATGAAAAAGTCATTTGTGAGTCTTTGAGAACAATGAAGAAGGACAGAGAGAGTTGTATCTGAGTAATGTGAGAGCAGTGAGGTGCTTTTGTGATTGTTTCTGGAGCACAAAAGACTGATGGTGTTTCTTTTTTTTGTTGTTGTTGTTTAATTATTTTTATTAACAAGTTCAGATTTAAAATTATTTTACAGTAAATTGTATTTACAATTTTCACTGTGTCTATGTACTTTACTTCTTTACCCCTCATGATTGAGACCCCTTTTTTTGTTCAAGCAGGAAAAGATAAGTGAGTGACTCCTTCCTTTTTGAAGGAGATATTTGACCACAGTATGGATTGATTGGCAAAACAAACCAATCTGAATACCATGTTTATGATATCCTTTATATATAATATCATATGCTATAAGTTTATAGTTTTTTTTTTAATTAGGTATTTTCTTTATTTACATGTACATTTTCCCTTTCCCATCTTCCCCTCCAAAACAAACACTGATGGGGTTTCTTAACCATTTCTGCATGGCAGAAGCTCAATCTCAGGTGAAAGTAACCATTGTCAATGTCCGTCCCTGTTTTATTGGTGCTGAACGAGTATCAGTTACTACTGAACAAGCTAGAGGAAGCCAAAAGCCTGCTGGACATGGTGAAGTGAGATCTCAAAAGCGATCTTTCAGGAGTCCTTGCTATTATAGCTCCTGCAACACTTGCTGAACTACATGTTGCAGGACAGTAGTTTTGGATGGCTGAAACTCTTAGAGGCAGTGTCTGAGCTGTTGGGATTTAGTTCCTAGTAGTGTCATTGGGGGGTGTTGAGGATGGTGATAAACAGTAACTGGAAGAGTTAGTTGGGAGGATTGTAACTTAACAGCGAAGAAAGAACTGAGAATTAGTAATGATGATTTGTATAGGGAAATAAGCTCTAATGTGATTTAGACGCAGCTACCCAAACTGCTATCTCCAAGAAGGGAAGGAAGTCACTTAAATCTCTACCTAAAAGGAAAGTTATGTATCCTCCAGCCACCTCCTGCTCTGCTCTGCTCTTTGATGTTGTCATAAATATTTGATGACATTCAAATTAGAGAGAAAATTTTTTAGTGTACGGGTTCGGTGGTTTCAGTTCATGTCTACTTAGCTTTGGTACTCCAGACCTACAGCTAGGGACGACACCAAGGCTGGAAGCATGTAGCTGAAAATGTCACCTTACCTAGCTGGACATAGAAAGAAAGTCATGGAGGACAAAAACCACAACATCTGCTTCTAATGCAAGTTACTGGTGACCTAACTTCTTCCACTAGACTCTGTCTCCTGAAGGTCCCATCTCCCAGTAGTGCTGTATGCTAGTGAAAAGGAACCATTGACAAGTGGGTCTTTGGTTTATACTTTCAAGTCACTCCACTTGCAAATTCAGCAAGTGACAAAATAATGCAAGACCAATAAGCTTAGCCTGAACCCGATGACCAACAAGAGTATTCATGACAAAATATAATTTTCCACAGAATTACAAGATTTTTCTCTATGGCTCTTATAGTACAGATAAAAAATATATATACGGGCTTTATTTAAAATATAGTTTTATATATAAGTACTTCACAGTATTCTATAGCTTTGTTTAATAAGGTACGTCCATCATTAAATTCACAAACATACATTCAGAGGTCTATAAATTATCTGAATATATGAAAAAGGTTTTCTGGGCTGGTGAGAGGGCTCAATGGGAAAAGGCAACTGAAGCTTACCCTGATGACAAAAGTTCAATTCCTGGAACCCACATAGTAGAACCAGACAACTGACTCCCATAATTTGTCCTCTGACCTTCATTTGCACATTGTGGAGTGCATGCACCTGCCCACACAAACACAAATACATGCACACAAAAATATAAAAATATAATAAAAATATTTTGAAAAGATAAACAGATAATGGCCTCTATGAATATTGTTAAGAGTCATATGAAAATTGCTACTTTATCACGCCACCACTTTTTGCAGCCAGCTTGTTATTTTGATTTTTTTAATTGAAAACTCAATCTTCTCTGATATAATACATCCTGACCACAAATTCCTAATCCTCTAATATTTCCAGCTTATTGTAACCTGGTAGATGCTGAAATTGAACAGTAATTTGACATGACATCATGACATCGTCAGGTGAGCAGAACGGTTAGAGAGCAGAGAGTTTCTGCCTTTCATTGAGTTAGGATGCAGTTTACCAAGATGCTCAAGCCATTCTCATGTCCATTATCCACACTGCGGTTAGATAAAGTGTGCAGTTAGAATAGTGTGTATGACCTAGGATGTGGCTGGGAATCTTGGTGAGGGAGAAGGTTTTCAGAAGCCCAAACATCCACAGATTCTCCACAGTCTGTTGTTATTTCTCTTTACAGAGCATCTTCCATGTTTCAGGTAATCTTTGAGAATGTTGTTATTGTTGCCATCTGAGGAAGTTGTCAGTTAGTGGGAAAAACAAGACGAGAGGTCAGGAGATAAACTAAGTCTGTCATTTGTAAGTCAGGGCATCATGTTATTTCAGTGAAGACATTTTTCAGCACTTCACAACCAGCACATACTTTATTTTCATGACTTTAAAAATACTTTGTGGTTGTCATTATAGAAATGATTGTCAGGCAGTCAGCTATGAAATGAAGTCATGAGTGGGCTACTGCCATGCTTTTCCATGTAGGAAAGAATGAATGCAAATGGTGACTGATGAAATAGGGTTTTATTTAGAGATTTACTCATATGTGCATGGATAAAACTTTCTTCATTGGTGCCTTCAGAAGGCAGAGGGAGGCACTGAATGTTTTGGAGCTGGCATTCCGGGCAATTGTAGGCTGTACAACATGGGTGTTATGAACTGAATTCAGGTCCTAGGAAAGAGCAACAAGAGCTCATAATATATAATATTTGATCTTTTTCCATTAACCAAAGACAGTACTGGGTGCTAGGATATACGGTGTGACAAGGTCAGGCAAGGGTTTGACTCCATTGAATTTATCAGTAAGCAAGTTCTGTGACTAGACTATGAAGTATTTTCCTCATGTACTGAATGGTTGGTCCTCAGATGTGAGAGCTATTTGGGAGAGGCGGTAGAGAGTGAGGAAGCAGCTTGTCACTGGAAAAATGTTTTTGAGAATTTTCTCTTGTTCCTGTTCCCTTCCTCTCTGCTCTTCTACTGTGAGGTAGTTACAGACACATGTTCCAACCACCATGTGCTCCCTTCCCACAGGCTTAGGATCAAAGAAGTCAGTGTATCAAAGTTAATGATATCTTGCTTGAAGTTTTCTCTCAAATTTTTTTTTCACAGCAATGAGAAAACTAACATGGTAAGTAAATAAAGCAGAGAGAGTCTAAGCATGTACAGTAACAAGTACTATGCAGAAAAATAAAGTAATGGGGTGCTCCTTCACCTGTAGTTCTCAAATTATCCAGAGCAGTGTCCGTCCCAAGCACCCAGAGGAGGCCTGACTGGAGAGGCAACAGCACAAGTCTCTGACCTGCCAGGAAAATTCAGAGAGATGGAATCCATAAAGACACTGAGACGCAATAGTCTAAGGACTATCCACAGAAGCATAACGTCATTGACATGGAAGCAAACTTGACTTCTGTCAGGGGCAAAACAAAGGTGATTGTATCCAGAGGCCATTGAGAATTCTAGTAGAAGAACAGACTGATGAGTATCTCAGAGACAACTTCCTGTGGGACCACAGTGCCTATTTAGAGAGTCACATTCTTTGAGAGTATAAAGGGAAGCTTTCAAGATGCTTTAAAGGTCTCTGTGATCCGTGGAGCTGGAATGGCTGATGCTAACAATTGTGTAAATTGTTCTCTAAGATTTTAAGCTATGTAGCCTTGAAGACAGTGTTTCAGGTTCCTAGGTGGGTGTCATGCAGGAAACTTACTTTACAATAAGCTGTGGAATTGATGGACACAAACTTTCTTTCCTAGGATTATTCAGCAGATATTAGCCCCAAGCCATAGGGAGCATGGCAAATTCACCAGTGTCTTTGCAATCCCTTGCCACCATTCTGTGGTAAAGAGGAGAGTTTAAAGTGGCAATATACTCACTTGAACTGAATCAAAGAACTAGAGCTCCCATGGTCCTTTATTGAGCAGGATGTGGATTAAGACAGTGTGGAGTGCCCAAAGCAACTACAGAATACACAGTGCTCAGACCTTAGGGGAAGATGGACACTGGGCAGAGGAGGTTTTTCCTTCTCTTAGATCCTCAGTGTAGGGGAGTGCCAGGGCAGGGAGGCAGGAGAGCATGGGTGGGTGGGGGAGCACCCACATAGAAGCAGAGTGAGGGGGGTTTCCAGAGGGGAAACTAAGAAAGGGGATAACATTTGAAATGTAAACAAGTAAAATGAGCAATAAAATAAAAACAAAAACTTCAGTACTCCCTTTATATCTTCTAATGACTAAGTAAAATTTGCTTAATTTATCTAGAGAAGGCAGGAGCTATTACTTGAAACTGAAAGTAAATTCCTAGGAACTAACTGGAAGCTCCAGTCTAGTCAAAATATGTATGGAGTCACATACAGAAATTAACTAGAGCAAAGCTAAACATTCTTTTAGAATCTGAAGCAATTTCAGTAAATTGCATGTGTTTTCTTACAACTATTTTCTTCTATTGCAGTCCTGCTTCCACTCAGTCATGAACAGAGTTGCTCTTCCTTCCCTGATGAGTGACTTTTTTTTTTTTTGCTGCTTCTACCTTCTTAGATTCCATATTTTAACATCTTCTTCTTGTGTAACTTTTGCAGCCTCAGCCCTCAGCTGTTTGTGTTCTTTATATTTTGTAGACTCCAGATTGTACCTTCCCTCTGTGTTTCTATGAAAATGATCTTTGTTTGCCAGAATAATTTTCCTTCATTCTTCTTGTTGTTACCCAATTTAAAAGATGGAAAAGGAAAGAAATGGAATGTTATAGCCATGTTAGTACTACTAATAAAGAGAGTTTTGCTTTTTATTGTTAACTTATTTGGTGTTTTGTTTTGTGCTTTTTAATACTATTTACCATGCTTTATTTTACTTTTAATATTTGTGGGAGAAGTATATGATGATGTAGGGTTTGTGTGTGTGTATGCATATGTGTACATGTGTGTGTGTCCATATGTATGTTTATGTCCATGTCTGTCTCTCAGTCTGTCTGTCTCTTTATCTTTATCTTTCTCTGTCTCCTCCCTCCCTCCATCTCTCTCTCTCTCTCTCTCTCTCTCT
>JADRCD010228188.1:22888-69229 GCA_019843815.1 Montemys delectorum | reverse complement strand
CGTGTGTGTAGGGGAGCACATGTTGAGCATGTGGAGGTCAGAGGACAGCTCCAATGTTGGTTTCCTCTTTTCACCTTGTCAAGGAATGCACAAAACTGTCTTCTCCTGTCTCCACTTCCCCTTTCACTGTAGGAACAGTAGAGTTATAGACATGCACTACTGCATTTGGTTTTACAGACATTCTGGGGAACCAAGCTCAGGTCTCCATGTTTGTGAAGCAAGACCTCAATCCATTGAGTCATCTTCTCAGCCCAAAGTAGTAGTACATTGTAAAGTAGTTTAGCATTCCTTCTTTCTTTTTTTCCGTATTCTTTGACTTGGTATTTAACATGCTCGTCAGCCAAGCTTCAGCCTCAACCCATGTTGTTTTTCTCTTTTATATTTCTGTTCTATCATACTGAGTTATCCCATCACATAGAAAGAAGCTTTTGTTTCCTCTGTACTTGCAAACCCTTTGTTTTTTCTAGCTGACATTTCTGTTCATCTTTGTCAATCTTTCATCACCATCTTCATGATAAATCACTAAAATCCTGTCTGTATTTCAACACCATATCAAGTGGTACCTAAAGGTTTACCTTAATCTTTACATGCTCTTATAATCTCTTTATTTACTTATGCACAACTTGTGTTCCCTGTTTTCTGTTAGTACTGTATTCTATTATTTATGATATTCATGAAATAATCAACATGAGTGAAGCCTCTGCTTTTAACCACTTCAAAGAAAAGATTAAGAGTTATCCACGTTAGTGCCCCATAGCCTTAGCAATGTACTTCCAGGAGACATCTGTTGAATGATAGAGTTATACAAGAGGCCAAAATTATTTCCCAGAATATGTGGTGCAATTTCCTCTCACTTCTGCTGTGCAGTATCACCAAGCACAGGAATAACTTGCCTCTTCCTTTTTTTTTCTTTTTTTCTTTTTTTCTATTTTGAAGCTACAGATCCGAGCACATCAGAGTGTTTTGTCAGGATATGATTGCAGATGTATGTGTTTAGTCATTCAGACAGTCAAACTGTGTGTTGATTATTTTAATTGTCTTATTTCGACACAGAATAATTTGGCCTGGGCTTTTTTCCAAGCCCTTGATAGCTGTTAAGTAAATTAAAAAAACAAAAACAGAAAACATCAGCTTATTCAGTCCTCACCTTTAAATCATCAATCTCTGTCATCATATCCATAAAGGAGTAGTACAACCTGTGTGTATGAGTAGGGTGGTATGTGGGTGTGCCTATATGTGTGTATGTATGTGTGTGTGTGTGTGTGTGTGTGTGTGTGTGTGCATGTGTACAAGCTGAATATGTCTCTCTGTGTGCATAAGCTGTGTGCATGTGGAGGCGATACGTATGTGTATATGTGTATATGTGTGTGAATTCAAGCTGTGGGGAGGTATGTGTATGTATGTATACATATGTGTGTGAGGTGTGCATTTATGTATGTATACAAACTGTGTGTGCATGGCCATGCATGTGTGCATGTGTCTGTACAAGCTGTGTGTGTATGTGTGCTTGAGATGAGAGGCGATGCTTTAAACTTAAATAAAACTAACAAGAGAAGGTTAGAAAAAAAATCTCCCCAGCACATTCTTGGTTCTAGCAACATCAAATTTTGGACAAAGAAAGAAAGTAAGAAAGAAACAAAGAGAGAAGAAAGAATTTGAGAGATTTCTCTCCGCTATTTCATTTAACTGAGTCTATCTTATTTTTTTTATATTTTTATTTTTATTATGAGATATTTTCTTTATTTACATTTCAACTGTAACTTAACTTAACTGAAACTTCCAGGTTTCCCCTCTGGAACAACAACAACAACAACAACAACAACAACAACAAAAATACCAAAAAACCTTGTTCCCTCCCCACTCTCTCTGCTCACGAACTCACCCTCTCCCTCATCATGGCCCTGGAATTTCCCTACACTTGGGGCATAGAACCTTCACAGGACCAAGGGCCTCTCCTCCCATTGATGACCGACTAGGCCATCCTCTGCTATACATAAGCTGCTGGAGCCATGAGTCCCACCATGTGTACGCTTTGGTTGGTGGTTTAGTCTGCGGGAGCTCTGAGGGTACTAGTTAGTTCATATTGTTGTTTGTCCTATGGGGCTGCAAACCCTTCAGCTCCTTGGGTTCTTTCTCTAGTTCCTTCATTGGGGACCCTGTGCTCAGTCCAATGGATAGCTGTGAGCCTCTACTTCTGTATTAGTCGGGCACTGTCAGAGCCTCTCAGGAGACAGCTATATCAGGCTCTTGTCAGCCAGCACTTGCTGGCATCCACAATACTGTCTGGTTTTGGTGATTGAATATGGGAAGGATTCCCAGGTGGGGCAGTCTCTGGATTGTCCTTCCTTCAGTCTCTGCTCCATACTTCATCTCTGATGATAAACTTTGCTGAAGTTGTTTATCAGGTTTAGGAGCTCTCTGGTGGAATTTTTGGTGTCACTTAAGTATACTATCATATCACCAGCAAATAGTGATAATTTGACTTCTTCCTTTCCAATTCGTATTCCTTTGATCTCCTTTTGTTGTCTAATTGCTCTGGCTAGAACTTCAAGTACAATATTGAATAGGTAGGGAGAGAGAAGGCAGGCAGCCTTTTCTAGACCCTGATTTTAGTGGGATTCATGTTGGCTACTGGTTTGGTGTATATTGCTTTTACTATATTTAGGTATGGTCTTTCCAAGGCTATTATCATAAAGGGATGTTGGAATTTGTCAAATACTTTCTCAGCATCTAATGTGATGATCATTTGTTTTTCTTTTTCCTTTGAGTTTGTTTATATACTGAATTATGTTGATGGATTTCTGTATATTGAACTATCCCTGCATCCCTGGGATATAGCCTACTTGATCATGATGGATGATCATTTTGATGTCTTCTTGGTTTCATTTGCAAGAATTTTATTGAGTATTTTTGCATTGATATTCATAAGGGAAATTGGTCTGAAGTTTTCTTTCTTTGCACTAAACCCATCTGGTCCAGGGCTTTTTTTGGTTAGGAGACTACTAATGACTGTTTCTATTTCATTAGCAGATATGGGACTGTTTAGGTCATTTATCTGATCTTGATTTAACTTTGGTACCTGGTATCTGTCTAGGAAATTGTCCGTTTAATCCATATTTTCCAGTTTTTTTGAGTATAGGCTTTTGTAATAGGATCTCATAATTTTTTAGATTTCCTCTGTTTCTGTTGTTATGTCTCCCTTTTCATTTCTAATCTTTTAATTAGAAAACTATCTCTGTGCCCTCTAGTTAGTCTCGCTAAGGATTTATCTATTTTGTTGATTTTATCAAAGAACCAGCTCCTGGTTTGGTTGATCTTTTGTATAGTTCTTTTTGTTTCCACTTGGTTGATTTTAGCCCTGAATTTGATTACTTCCTGCCTTCGACTCCTCTTGGATGAATTTGCTTCTTTTTGTTCTAGAGCTTTATATGTGCTGTCAAATTGTTGCTGTATGCTCTCTCCAGTTTCTTTTTGGAGGCACTTAAAGCTATGAGTTTTCCTCTTAGGACTGCTTTCATTGTGTCCCATAGGTTTGGGTATGTTGTGGCTTCATTTTCATTAAACTCTAGAAAGTCTTTAATTTCTTTCTTTATTTCTTCCTTGACCAAGTTATCATTGAGTATAGTGTTGTTAAACTTCCACGTGTATTTAGACTTTCTTTTGTTTATGTTGTTACTGAGGAGCAGTCTTAGTCCATGGTGATCTGATAGGATGCAAAAGGATAAAAAGTTCTATAGATATTTGTTAAATTCATTTGTTTCATAACTTCTGTTAGTCTTACTGTGTCTTTGTTTAGTTTCTGTTTCCATGATCTGTCCATTGCAGAGAGTAGGATGTTAAATTCTCCAAGTATTATTGTGTGTGGTGCAATGTGTGCTTTGAGCTTTAGTAAAGTTTCTTGTATGAATGTAGATGTCCTTGCTTTTGGAGCATAGAGGTTCAGAATTGAGAGTTCATCTTGGTAGATCTTACCTTTGATGAATATGAAGTGTCCCTCCTTATCTTTTTTGATCATTGTAGGTTGAAAGTAGATTTTATTCGATATTAGAATGGCTACTCCAGCTTTTTTCTTGGGCTCATTTGCTTGGAAAATTGTTTTCCAGCCTTTTATTTTGAGGTAGTTTCTGTCTTTGTCACTGAGGTGGGTTTCCTGTATGCAGCAAAATGTTGGGTCCTGTTTTCCTACTCAGTCTGATAGTCTACATCTTTTCATTGGGGAATTGAGTCCATTGACATTAATAGATATTAAGGAAAAGTAACTGTTGCTTCCTGTTATTTTTGTTGTTAGAATTGGAGTTCTGTTCATGTGGCTATCTTCTTTTAGTTTTGTTGAAAGATTATTTTCTTGCTTTTTCTAGGATGTAGTTTCCCTCCTTGTGTTGGAGTTTTCCATTTATTATCCTTTGAACGGCTGGATTTGTGGCAACATATTGTGTATATCTGGTTTTGTTATGGAACTCTTTTGTTTCTCCATCTCTGGTAATCGAGAGTTTTGCTTGGTATAGTAGCCTGAGCTGCCATTAGTGTTCTCTTAGGGTCTGTATGACATCAGCCTAGAATCTTCTGGCTTTCATAGTCTCTGGCAAGAAGTCTGGTATAATTCTGATTGGTCTGCCCTTATACGTTACTTGAACCTTTTCCCTCACTGCTTTTAATATTCTTTCTTTGTTTTGTTCATTTGGTGTTTTGAATACTATGTGACAGGAAGAATTTCTTTTCTGGTCCAAACTATTTGGAGTTCTGTGGACTTCTTGTATGTTCATGGGTATCTTCTTTTTTAAGTTAGTGACATTTTCTTCTATAATTTTGTTGAAGATATTTACTGGCCCTTTAAGTTGTAAGTCTTCACTCTCTTCTCTTCTTATTATCCTTAGATTTGGTCTTTTCATTGTGTCCTGGATTTCCTGGTTGTTTTGGGTTAAGAGCTTTATGCATTTTGCATTTTCTTTGACTGTTGTGTCAATGTTTTCTATGGTATCTTTTGCACCTGAAATTCTCTCTTCTATCTTTTGTATTCTGTTGGTGATGCTTGCATCTGTGTTTCCTGACTTCTTTCCAAGGTATTCTATCTCCAAAGTTGTCTCTTTTTGTGATTTCTTAATTGTTTCTACTTCCATTTTTAGGTCCTGGATGGTTTTGTTCAATTCCTTCACCTGTTTGTTTATGCTTTCCTGTAATTCTTCAAGGGATTTTTGTGTTTTTCTTTAAAGGCTTGTACCTATTTACCTATATTCTCCTGTATTTCTTTAAGGGTGTTATTTATGTCCATATTAAATTCCTCTAAAACCATCATGAGATATGTTTTTAGATCTAAATCTTACTTTCCCAGTGTGTAGGGGTATCCAGGACTTGTTGTGGTGGGAGTACTAGATTCTGATGATGCCAAGTAGTCTTTGTTTCTGTTGGAAAGATTCTTGTGTTTTACCTTTTGCCCTTTGATAATCTCTGATGTTAGAAGTTCTTGCTGTTTCTGGCTGGAGCTTGTTCCTCCTTTGGGTCTATAACCTTGTGTCAGCACTCCTGGGAGATCAGTTCTCTCTTGGTAAGACCTGTGCACAGAGGTGTATGGATCAGCTATCCCTCCTGGGTGCAGATGGATGAATGAAGGACCCTGCCCCAGTTGCTCTGCAGCTTCTGTGGCCTGTTCCTTCTGGCTGGTCCCACCTTAGAAAGTCATAGGAGAGAAAATAGTGATCTCAACTGAGACTTGGGTTTTGTCTGAATTCCAGGGTCAGAGCACTCCCTGGAGGTAAGCTCTTTGCTTGTGGGAAAGGTGCGCAGAGGGTTGTGGATCAGCTGTCCCTCCTAGTTGTAGATGGAGGTAGAAGGATCCTGTCCCAGGTGCCCTGCCACTTCTGCAGCCTGTTCTTCCAGGCTGGTCTTGCCTTAGAAAGTCACAGGAGAGAAACTAGTGATCCCAACTGAGACTTGGGATCAGAGCACTCCCTGGAGACAAGCTCTCAGCTTGTGGGAAAGGTGCACAGAGCTTTTTTTGTTTGTTTTATCGAAACAGGGTTTCTCTGTTAAGCCCTGGCTGTCCTGGAACTCATGCTGTAGACTAGGCTGGCCTTAAACTAAGAAATCTGCCTGCTTCTGCCTCCCAAGTACTGGGATTAAAGGCATGCGCCACCACTGCCTGCCTAAATTGTAATTTTCCCTTTTTATTGGTTACTTCATTTATCTACATTTTTAATGTTGTCTCCCTTCCTGGTTTCTTCTCCACAAACTCCCTATCCTATGCCCCCCTGCTTTTATGAGGGTGCTTCCCCACCTACCCACCCACTTCTATCTCTACCTTGCCACCCTACTATTCCCCTACTCTGGGGCATCAAGCCTTCACAAGACCAAGGGCCTCCCTTCCCAATGATGCCAGATAGGGTCATCCTCTGCTACCTATGCAGCTGCAGCCATGTGTCCCTCCATGTGTTCTCTTTGGTTGGTGGTTTAGTCCCTGGGAGCTCTGGGGGTCTGGTTGGTTGATATTCCTATGGGGTTGCAAACCCTTTCTGCTCCTTAAGTCCTTGCCCTAATTTCTCCATTGGGGTGCCAATGCTCCGTCAGGTGGCTGGTTGCAAGCGTCTGCATCTGTATTTGCCAGGCACTGGCAGAGCCTCTCAGGAGACAGCTATGTCAGGCTCCTGTCAGCAAACACTTCTTGGCATCAGCAATAGTGTCTGAGTTTGGTGTTTGCAGATATGATCCATCTATGGATGGCTTTTCCTTCAGTCTCTGCTCCACTCTTTGCCCCTGAGTTTCTGTTAGTCAGAAGCAATTCTGGGTTAATACTTTTTGAAATGGGAATAAATGTAATTTTCATGTCATCTTCTTCATCATTTTGTAGCTTTGAAAGCTGTATTTGATGAGAAAAGCCTATTCCCCAAAGAATTTCTCTACCATGAAAGCCAAGCCAAGCCAATGTGTCACGAAACAAATGGTGAAATGAAGATAAAGCGAAACAAGAAGCAATTATGATAAAATAACAAACACACCACTGTGACAAGAGCTTCAAAGGATGCTGAGAACAACCCTGGATCCCACTATCTCTATTACTTTAAGTGTGAACTTCAAAAAAATTTTCTTCAGACGCTGTGATTTTTATGAGTTTATTCATAATTCTCAACTTTGTTTAATTCAAGAAGGAACATAAAACTGATTGGTCTAAAGAAGAGTGATGCCAATTGGTATTGTTCATTTCAGAAGAAAGTATATTACCTAGTTGTCCCTATAATTGCCCCTGTAGTCATTAAATTTACATATTAAAGTATGTAAAGACTAACCAATTGATAAAAATTTATTTAAAATATTCTATTTTAATGCTCCCTCCATTTATTATTTGGTTTTCCACAATAATTTTGATACTGAAAGTTAGATATTGACAATACAACAATATCTTATTCTTTTTAAATATACTTTTTATTTTAGCTGTATAAATTTATGATATATAATGTTAAATTTTGGTAAACACTAAAACGAGTATCTAATTGGGATTATCAACATTTACAAGTCATTAAATATTTTCAAGTATTTTTAACTAACATGTGATCATTGCACAAATGGATGTGTATGTAGTGAGGTTAATATTTGAACATATGTATCTAATATGTAGTAGTTAAACCAGAATAATTGCTATTTCCAAGTAATCATTTTAGAGTTATGCTCATTATTTTATGCCCGTAGTGGGAATTGGTGAGAGTGGATAAGCTTCCGTTTAGTCCAGTGGCATACCACAGCCAAACAGGTAACAGCCTTGGAAAAGAAGCCAAATGTCTGGTCCTTTGTAAAAATTTCACTGTCCAAAAGAGCCCAATAGGCTACGTTTAGTTCTGGAACTTCCTGATTCTCTTTGTGCAAACTTTTGTTTATATACATCATCTTCTAGGAAACAAAGATGATTGTGTTGTTGTTGTTTTTTTTTGTTATGTCCTTCATAAAGAATTAATAATGTCATTTCTATGGGTTCAGTTTATTTCTATATGTTTATATTTTAAAGAGGCCCTTAAAATAATTGGACTATAAAAGCTCTTGCAGTAACACATGTTGGTAAATTATTAATATATACTGGATAATTTTGATCCACAACAAAAGCATTCAATCTATTTAGTTCTCATATGCATTCCTTTAAAATTTGTCTATTTTAATGTTGAAATATGACATATTGTTCCATTATGAAATTTCCTAGTAAAAAATTATCAGGTTTGGGATTACAATTCTGATCTGTTTACCTCTAAGATCAAGGAATTTGTGATCCATTGTTCTTTATTATACTTCACAGCAAATATTTAACGATATGGGCTTTAATAATAGATTTGGAAGCATCATTAGAGCAAACATTTTGGCTTGGGAATGGGTAGAGTATAAAGGTTTGCTGAGGACAGAATTATCTTCTATCTGTGTTTATGTGAAAAGTGAGTCAGATATTATAACTCATATGTATATGGCTTTGCCTTCTATTCAATTGCAATTATATATGGCAAAGATACAGGAGGTATGTGTCCATGTATGTGTGTGTGTGTATGTGTGTGTGTGTATGTGTGTATGTGTATGTGTGTGTGTGTGCATGTATGTGTGTGTGTATGTGTGTATGTGTATGTGTGTGTGTGTGTGTGTGTGTGTGTGTGTGTGTGTGTGTGTTGAGGTGGAATGTATTCATTACAGAAAATATATCACATGCAGTGGAATCTTTCTATGTAATACAAAGCTGCAACTTGCCTTCAAATGATTCAAAAATATTGTATGTTATACAAAGCATATACACATGTCTGTGTATGCATGCATGTATCTATGACTATCATTTATATATTGTCTGTCTATCTGTCTGTCAGCATATTTACCTGTCTTTTATATTGACAAGGAATATATATGGATACAAGTGTGGTAAATAGTAACTATTTGAGAAAGTGAAAAAGGGGACATGAAGATAGTAGGACTTTGTACTATACAGGCACATTTAGGTAAACTTGAAAAGATTTCAATGTAAAATTTTAAAATTTAAAATATTGCTTTAATATAAAGGATTCATTTAGATGTTGAAACAGAAACAAAGTACACTGAATAGAATGCTTGATTGGGTAATCCATCATTTCAAACCCAGAACAGTGACTTATGTGAGTCATAGGCTGATGATAGACCAGTGAACTGATATCAGAAACACGCTCCCAGAAATGCAAAAGACTATTCAGATGTAAAAGAGATATAATAAAGACACTAAATCCTTTGTGACAGTCCTTCCCTCCACGTACATTCTTCTATCCACTCATGGGCACATGCATGCATCCATCCATTCACAGTCCAGTTATAGAAGGCAGAGGCCAGACAATTTACATGTATACAGTAAAAACATACCTTGCCATCAGCTTTCTCAAGTGTATTCACAAATAATATAATGGTTAATTAGGCTGAGATTTATGAGCAATTGTTTTTCTAGGTATAATTTAGAAATTCTTTCAATAGGTGCATCTTTTATGATTACAGTCCAGTCCTAATCTCCCTCTTGCTCTGCCCTCTGACAGTTCCTCATCCCATTCCTCCTCTCCATCTCCAAGAGGATGTTTTAACCCCCTATATGAACTCTTTTTGGAGAGATTAGTATAATATAGTCTGCTCCACATAGAGTGATTTTCTCTGTGTAAATGTTATGTTGGCAGAGCACTTGATAGATGCTTTATAGAGCTATAATTCTATCTCTCATGTACTTCAAGCTCTACTTTGTAAAAAAAATTATGAGGAGCAGTCTCCAAGTACATTTGGTGATTTTAATAGATGTGTCAAAGCTCTGAAAGTCTCTTTTAATGTAGCAACTTCTAATGATTTGGCAAAATAAACACAAAGGGGCATAGAAATGACATTTAGCTATTACATCTTACTATTCTTTCATACAGCACCTAATTGTGCTAAACAACTAGCAGGGTCTTTCCTGTCAAATGCTAATAGACTGAAGAATTATAAACTCTGTCTGAAATTAACATTTAGATGCAATTATATAAAAGTCATTTTTCCACAGTGAAAGGAACTTGTCACATTCAAATGTTGTTTGTAATATGTACATCAACTCCAGCTATAATGTAATATTTTTTTTTCTTTTTAGGATGTGTTCTTATCACTCAAAAAAATATGTACTATATTAACAGATTGAAAGCTGCCTGAGATTAATCTGTGTTCAAGTGCAAAAATTAACTTTTAAATTCTTTATTGTTGAGAACGTTTTCCTTTTTGTATTTAAAGTTTAGAATTAAGTATATTTTCATTTGAAATAATAAGTGATAAAATACTAAGAAAAGGGATAAGATTATATTAAACTCTAACTTCTTGAAAATGACAGTGCTAAAATTTATACAAAAGCATTTAAAGTCTCATTTTTTCTTTGGGGGCAAAAATATAGTTTTAAAAAGAACAGAATTGTGAAATTATTTAAATGGTGTGCCGTAATATTTTATGGACAATAATACCTTGTTAGCTACTAAAACACCTTAAAATTGGAAACAAAAACTTATGGTTATTTCTTTTTACTCTGGAACAAAGAGCATATTTTTTGTTTGAACTGTTCTAATTTAAGATCCCTAGAGAAAAATCACATTGAATGGTCTAAATAAGACAGAGTGGCTACCACAATAAGGTGGTAGCTAAGAGTTCTAGTGATATATGGCTGCTGGTGTCACCATATGGGTAGGAAGCACTGAAAGCTAGCCTTAGACATTCTTATCTGTGTCATATGTGTAAAACAGTTTGGAAGATAGTCTTCATGTATTGAACAGATCCAGTTTGGAAGTAATTATGGCATCATAAAATATAAAAAAAATACTTAAAGTTAGAAAATATAATGCTAAAGGAAACTCTAAGATTTTAAAAAGAAACATTTGGAAATGCCACTATAATAAAAAAATCCTGGTTGATGGACTAAGACATAGGTCAGTGGGGGAGATATTTGTTAGTGTGAAATACAATCTAGATTTAATCTATAATGCTGAAACAAGTAAAACTAAGCTAGTTAGGATATGTTCACCTCTCATGGTCATAATACCTCAGGTCTGTCACTGAGCCATGCTACTGAAAATATTAATAAGGTCCAAGTCTGAGATAAATATTTTAGAAGATGTATTCCTTTAAGGTACTCATCTGAAGGTGCATATGAATAATTTTATTTCCTTCCCATGAGGTTAACAGAAATACTATTAAATTTGGTGATCAATAGTCACATTTGCTTCTATGAAATTACACTAAACTTTCCATTTCTCAGAGGCCATATGGATGATATATATGTTTAATACCTTCCTGCCAGTGAGATGATTGAATTGAACTACTACAATGAGATAAAACCCATTGAATTATGCATCTACTTTTTATTGATGGGTGGTATGTAGAGAAAGTTATGTAGAATGTTAAAATTGCATGCAAGTAACCTCAATGTTACTTTCACATTACCTGGGATTAAGTGTTTTCTTTTACGTATACAATTTGGTAATAATCTTAATCTGGCTCGTTTGTAAAATATAAATATATATTTTTGACGTCTCTTCTTTTTCCAATTATTAGACTGGGACTAAGAGACACAGGAAATGCCTCTGATGTTCACAAAGTACAAGGTGATGAATTGTGGCAGTTGTAGAATTGATTTGATTTGGCTTGTTCTTCTCCTCATAAGCACTTTGAAGCATTTATGATTCATTTATGATAGATGAAATAGTAATAATAATTCTTAACAATTTGTCTTACTGCTTTTCTTTTCACTTACATTTCATCATTTATCATTAACTTGATCACATGACAGCATAGCATACACCTGCTATGGCTGTGGAAGAATTAATCATTCAGTGTTTAAGATAAGTATAGTTGGCCTTCACCAATAAGCTGCTTCATATAAGAGGGTTTTCCAGAAAGCACATTTTAATCACAGCATTCAAGTAAATAATCAGAAGTTAATTTTGGGTAAGTTTCTTAAAATTAAAAATAGATATTTAGTAACATGGACTGTGTTTATTGAAACATAGAACTGGCACTTTGATTAACTTTGGAGTAAGAATAAGTTGGTGTTTCTTGTTTTAAAATAAAACATTACTTTCATTCTTATTTAAATTGCTTATTGTAGAAAGGTCAAATTCTTACAGAACTATAATACATCGTATTGTTTATCTCTCAGTTCTTTGTGCTTTCTGGTAAGATATTATTCAAAACCAAATGAGTAAGTGAAGTTTAAAACCAGTTATTTGTTTGATGCTGTAACTTATTAAGTGACTGCTCAATTTATGGTAGAAATGACTGATCACAGACGTAAATTTTAGTTATGAGAAGTATCCGTACCAGTGTTATTGTACGACCAAGGCACTATTATCAGGGAGAGTTGTGTAATTCCCAATAATATTTATCACCCTGTTGTTGGCTAAATACATAAAGATACATCTAATAAATTACAACTTATTTGAAAAACATTGATAACATTTTGATAACTTGCAGAGCTGCAAACAGCTCAGGAATATTTTGAGAAATTGAATATGTATGTATATACATTCATAAAAGAGTATATATATATTCATAAAAGTTCAAAGCTTATCTATCATCTATCTAGATTTTATATATATGCAAATATATGTATATGTATCAGAGCATGGCACATAGACAATCATTTATGTGTTAAACTTCTCCCACAAATTGCTTTTTACTTTTGTACTTTTCCAACCTAGTACATTGATTTAATTCTTAAAAAGCATCTATGTGACAATTTACATCCTTATTCATGTCTTATCAACACATTATTTTCTACTAGGTACTTTCTTTGTATTATATTTTGAGATTTGTTTCCTTTTTTAAAAAAAATTGTTTATTTGTTTATTTAAATAGACTTTTTCTATTTAAAAAATCTGAAATACCAAAATAATACTTTATAGGTTACTTTTCAAGGCTATTTGATTATTGTTTATCTTTATACCTACTAATGCTTCTTAGTAATTCTTACTGTATAACTCTAGCAAAGTAATATTTCAGGTCTTCGAGGCTAACATCACTATTCTAAAGGCTTCAGGTTTTGTTTCAATTGAAAGGTAACTTTCTAGCAGCCAATTGATAGTTATTATTATTTAGTAAATTAGCACTACTAAAATTTATGAGAACTCAACATTACTATTCTATGAAACATTCAAAACTGTTTTCACCGAAGATCTAATCACATTGGTGACTTTCCTGTGACTACCTTAGTAGCCTGTTAATAACTGGGACAGCCTTGTGAATGGGTACGGACTTCTACTGCTGTTTTCCACACAGTTGTTAGTTGTTTAGTCAAATTGTTTGGCAATTTCATTTGTTGTTTTTATTTTACCATTTATATTTGACTATCATTTTGTTTCATTTCCATCTTTCTTTATTTTCCTTTCTTTCCTTTGGAAAACCATGAAGTGAGAGTTGGGACATTTTGCTCTTAGATTCATAGAGTATAGAAGAGCTATTGTTGGGGTAACCAGACTGCCTACTGACTTAGACTGCACTGGCTTGACTGTTCAGCTGCTTTTGGTCTATAAACCTTTTGAAGTAACCTGAACACAAGTTCCCCTTGAGTCAGAGTCACAGCTGTGCCAATAAATAAGTCATGCGAAAGAGAGAGGAAGAATCATAAAGCAAGGTAGCCAAGTTCTTGTATGACTATGTGCTGAGGGTAGAGCTTTACCATGGGTTTTAGGAACCTCAAGGGACAGATTATGCTAGATTTTGAAAGATCTTAGTATCCATAGCATGTGGGCTTCTCTTATTATATAAAACTTATTCAGCAAAATGCCACTAAATAGCATCTCCCTGTGGTAGTACTTTAAATAGAATATTCGGTTTGTCTGTTTGTGTATATATGTACATGTATATGTATGTATGTATGTGTGTGCATATATATGTGTATATATGCATAATAGTCTAATAGATGAGAGATCTACTGTTAAGCTTACTGTGATAAAGTCTGTTTTAAAAACTGATACATTTTAAATTGATACACTGAAGGCAAGATGAATAAGACCATATTGTGGAGTTTTCTGCTATTTTTTTCTGGAAGTCAAACTTCAAGAACCACGGACCAAAAAAATGCCGAATTTGCAGTGGATCTTTATAAAGCTATTTCTTTATCCCACAAGAACAACGTTGTATTTTCCCCTCTTGGAACCACTGTACTTCTTGGAATGGTCCAACTAGGTGCAAAAGGAAAAGCACAAGAGCAGATCCTGCAAACGTTAAGGATGCAGGAATTCTCAGCAGGTAAGCATCTTGGGTGTAACTCTCTGTAGAGTCAATCGCTTTAGTTTTTGGATACCAGGGAGAAGCTCAGCTCGTAGAACTTCAAGAAGTGAAAATAAACAGAGACAGTAGCAAATTATAACCAAAGAGATAATTGTATCCATTTTATTCATTTATAATTATTTTTTCTAAAATATGTAGGAAAATACTTTATTAAGAAATTAAGGCTTATACAGAAATAAAATTATCTATATGCCTGTGTATTTTTCTCTGAACTGTTTGTGTACTTATATGTACTGATTTTTAATATCATGGAACTGATTCAAAAATAATTTAACGTTGTGTTTTATTTATTCTTGTGGAAAGGATATCAATTAGCAAACCTCTCTTCAGCAGCTGTTTCTCAACTTCTCTCACAAAAGTAATGCACTACTTCACCAAGAGACCACAGAACCATTAACATGTAATTTATAAGCTTATTAGTTTTAGAAAATGGGACAAGGGAACATTTAAATAATACATAGAAAGTTTGTTAATGTGTGTTGGTTTTTTTTTTTTTTGAATCTCCTTTTGTCCTGTGTTGGTAAATTGACATCCTGTTAGAAACATCCCCCTGGTTATGCAGGTCAAACTTTTTCTTCATAGTGGCCTGAGGTTTAACCCTTTATATCACTGTCACAGAGCATATCCTGAATGGCAGAGGAGACATCTAGATTTTTTTATTTGAGAGTTTAGATATCACAACCACAATTAATTTTCCTTAGCATGGTTTATCTGCATTTAGGAATTTGTTTTCTTGAAAGTATTGGCAAGGCGTAAGTTGCTGCGTTTGAAATTAAATGGAGTTTGCACAGAAGGAGTACTGCTAATAAGCTAAATGACTTCTTCTTTGAGAGTAAATGTATAATGAAGCTACTGTAGTCAGCTTGATTAATTCCAGCAGGTCCCAATCCCAACACTCTACTCCCAGGCACATTATATCTCATGGTTCTGCTTTGAAAGTAATATATTGTTTATGAATGCATGCAAAGCTGATTCTATAAGCTTTCAAAATAGGCCTCTGAAATTAAATCCCCAGATGGATTCACCTTAGATAGGAACATAAATGTCTTAAGAATGGTGAGATATGAATGTAAAAATCACAGTAATAATAATGAGGTATCACCACACATGGATGTAGTGTCTCCCAAATCTCTATACACGTGCAAGCCATCCAATTTAATGTCTATAATCACTCTACAAGATACGTACACCCTTGCTGGACAGACGAGAAAAATAAAGCAAAGGGAACTCAATACTTTGGCCAGTTACATTTCCCAAATCGATGAAGCGAGTCTTACCAAGGAAATTTTTGTATTTTCCTTGTAAGCGTATACATGGACGGCAAAACAGTAAGCAGAACTTACCAAGCATTTCTGCAGTTCACTTTCTAAATGACAGAAAGACTCAAAAAGACAATAAGTGCTAAAGAAAAAAGAAAGTCAAAAGGCAAAATAGTGAAAGAGAAGCTGGAACATAAAAGAGAGAAAAGAAAAAATAAAAGAAGATACACATCCAAGAGGTGAGCAATGAGATGGAGAGGAGTCCCCACGCAGTCTGACATGAGAAGAAGGTGATGTCAGAGTTCAGTATGGGTGAGACAGCCAGCAGGCAGTGCCTGCAGTCAGGTGGGAACTGGAACAAAGGAGAAGCAATTTGTTATTATGTGTTATTGTGTTCATCACATTTTCCAATTAATTTTGATTTGTGTGTATGTATGTGTGTATTAACATGAGTGTACATGTATGTACATGTGGAGGACAGAAGTGGGTGTCAAATATTTTTTTTTAGTTGTGTTCTACCTTTTTTTTTTTTTTTTGAGACAGGACTTCTCACTAATTATCCTGGAGCTACATTATTTCTCTAGACTGTAGCCAGCAAGGCACAGGCATGCTCCTATATTTGTCAGTGCTTGGAATATAAGTGCACACTGCAATACCAGATTTTACATGGATTTTGGGGTCAAAGTCAGGTCTTAATATTTAAGCAGTAAACATTTTATTGAGCCATCTCCTCATGCCCCATTTTTTACTTTTTAAAAAATAATATTGTGTTGGAACATAATATATTTTGATTATGGCTTATTTCAGCATCTTCCTAGAATTAATTCTTGAGATGAATCTCACTGACTTACCTCAGTGTTGATCCTCCTGTCACTCTCTCAATAATTGTATTTTTTATAAATTACTTATTTAAAATTATGTGTATATGTGTGTAGTTTGCGTGGCCATAAGCGCCTGCAGATAATAGAAGAGGATATCAAAAGCCTGGAGATGAAGATAGAGATTGTTGTGAAGTACCCAGTGTTTGTTGGGACGAGAACTCAAGTCCTAAGGAAGAATAGCAAATGTTCTTAATCATTGAGCCTTCATGTCCCACCTCCACCATCACTGATTTTCAAAGTACGCTATCTGTTAACTCTTCTATATTGATTTTTCTGTCCTGCTACCAATGTGGGGTTCTTACCTTATTATTTCTTGTTAATGCCTGACTTATTCTATAGGCCTTGAAAGACAAATACAACTGCTAGCATCCTTGCACAACTGAGACTCCCAAGGTGTTCACTGCTTAAACATTACCCAAGCATCAAAGTGTATGCCAAAAACTTACCTTCTTAATTGTGCTGAACATCTCATAATGTCTCTGAAAAGGGCTATTGATTAGTTAAAGGCTGCACTGGAAATATTTCTATTTACTCAGTGAAGCATGAAAAGAAAATCTAAGGGTGGGTACAGCTCAATATTAGACTGCCTGTCCAGCATGCTTAATGCACCAGATTTAATTCCCAGCCCTACAAATAAATAAAAGAATATTTGAAATGAATTTTGACCCTAGTTCTGAAAAAAAATCCTTATAATTTTGCCCGTCATGTTACTTCTCAATTTTTCTCACCTCTATGACTCTCATATTCTTTAACCTCATATAAGATACAACAGGAGTTTGTTCTTGTTGTGTTTGTTTGTTTGTTTGTTTGTTTTTTGGAAGGGAAACTGGGAAAGGAGAAATTTACATGTAAATAAAGAAAATACTTAATTAAAAAAAAAAAAAACAAGGGATGGGATCCTTTGACTTTGCAGAGAATAAAGATAGGCCCATAAACTTAAAAAACAAAAAGATACAAGGTTTGGATTAGGAGATTTGTGTGGATCATTTGGCTGAAACAATCTATCTGTGTGTGTGTGTGTGTGTGTGTGTGTGTGTGTGTGTGTGTGTGTATACAAAGCATGCAAACGTGTGTACATATGCATGTGAGTGCACATGCAAGGATGTTATGAGCATTTGGAGGCCAGAGGAGAATGCTGTTCTTCAAGAATTAAATTTTTAAAATAATTTATTTTTATTATTTAAAACTGTGTCTGTGTGATATCCTGTGTGTGTGTGTGTGTGTGTGTGTGTGTGTGTGTGTGTGTCTATGTGTGTGTATGCGTGTGTACACTTGAGTGCAGATGCCTGTGGAGGACAGTGGTGTTGGGGTACCTGTTTCTGGGGTAACAGCAAATGTTATGAGTCCCTGTCATGGTGGCTTTGAGAACTGAACTTTAGTCCTCTGGGAGAGTCGTATGAGCATCTCTTCAGTTTCTTACACACTCCCTTTTTTGAGGTAGTCTATGACTGACAAGGAATGTGATACTAAGATGTCTGAACAGGGAGTCTCAAGGATGCATCTGTCTTTGTCTCTACTGTGCTAAGATCATAACTGTGTGTCGGGATGCCTCCCATTTTCTTTCTTTCTTTCTTTTTTGAAATGCTTGATTTTGGGATCAAGTCAATGGCAAGGAAGGAATAGACCTAGCTACTTCCCTTGCGCCTAGGTCCTCTCTTTGGATCACAGGCACACATATCTGACATTTGGGTTTTTGACATCAGGAGAAGAGAACTAGTATAGTCATAATTTTGGAGTTCTGGTTCCTTTGAAAAACACAGAAATATTATAGAATATATTTTCATTTTAATTCCAGGTGTGGCATATGGGGCTGGTTCAGATTTCCTGCAGTAACTGACTATAATTTACCTCATGCTCTAGCAGGGGAATAATTTTGCCAGCTGCAGACAGTTTCTGTGATTGTGTGATATTTGGAACTCTTGAGGACTTTTCAGAGGGTATAAATGCTAGGGCCCCGAGAGCCAAGGTGGTGTTGTGGTTGTGGGTGTAAGGTTGTTGTTGGTTGGTTGCTGTTGGGTATAGTTTGTTAATTAATTGTGCACAAAGAATAAACAACAAGAAGAAAAAAATAGATATTCTGATGGGAAGAACAAACTTTAACAAGGAACTTGATGCCCCTAATCAGCAGGAATTAGTCTAGGGATAACATTGCCACCTTCACCTCTATTTTTCTCTCTCCTGTCTAGTGGTAGGATTTGAAAGGGTGGAAGGAAAAGGGTAGAAAAGGGTGGAAGAAAGAAGAACCCAGAAAGTAGCCAAAGACAGCTACAAGACAGTGCCAGAATCCTAAAACAATTTCTAGAGGGCTGGCACGATCCAACTGATTCACCCTATCACCTGGGTTCCAAGGTTCTATTTTAAGAAATTAAATGTTTTTCTCATTGCTGATTAGCAGCCATGCATTTGCATTCTCTTTGATCTGTGTTAAATGAGGTCACTAACCTGTAAATTTAATCAAGTTTATAAGGCCAATAATTTTATAGTCTCCTTCACTTGTGTAATAGTTGGTGATAGTTTTCCATTGATTTAAGTGCTCAGTAATTTATCAAAGGTCAGCTGTTTGTCACAGGTCTTAGACCTTAACTACATGACATTATTCTATTTCCTCTGACAACTGATGGTCTTCTCTTCCTCTCTGTTTTCCCCACCACCCTTGAAAGGTGTCCATACATCATAAATGCCTGAAAATTACTTTAGAATTCTTTCACTTTGTCTTTGTCATTAATTCTTTTGCATAAGCTTTCATGCTTTTATTTGGAAAGTCCTCTCTGTACCTACCTCGCTTCTGAAATCTGCCATTAAAGCTCCAAATAGCAATGAATAAAAGCATCCAGAATCTGTGCATAACTAACCAAAATAGTTTAACTTTCTCCATCTCTTTGTATAAAAAAAAGGGGGGTTGTCAGGAATCGTAGAGGTCCTCCAGTCTAATCATGTAAAAAGCAGCATTATATTTAAAATCTTGCCTGTCTCTGTCTGTGTTCCAGTGGGTATAAAATCCAAAGTTTGGAAGATAATCCAATAGTTCTAGCATGCCTTTCGGTATAGATGTGCAGGCTGTGCGTATTCAAGAACTCCAGACCATGGAGGTATCAGGGACCAAAGCATAGCTTGCAGCCAGCTGAGCAAGACGTGGAGCATGTGGGGGCAGCTCCCCTGTGTTAGATCCACTAATCACACAAAGAACACATGTTCTAGTTTTATAATTAAAGGATGTGTGCACTCTTGTGCTTTACCTCGCACTTTACATACCTACAAAGGAGTTTTTAGTAGTACTTGTATTTGTGTGCGTGTGTATATGTATTTGTGTGCGTGCGTGTGTGTGTGTGTGTGTGTGTGTGTGTGTGTGTGTGTGTGTGTGCAATCCTCTTACTGTTTACACATGGCTGTGCCTGTGCTTGTGAGTTCAGAGGTCTCTGTCAGGTGACTTATCCCGTTGCCCTCAACCTTATTGTTGAAGATAGGTTCTCTCACTGAACCTAGGCTCACCAATTTGGCTACATTGGATGAACAGCAAACCTCAGGCACTGGTCTGTCCTCTGTCTCTGTCTACTAGTGCTGGGATTTCTAGGCATCAAATGCCCTCCTTGGCTTTTATATGGTAATAATTGAACTCAAGTCTGTTCGCTTGTCTAGCAGGCACTCGACTGAGTGAGCCATCTCCCCCAGCTTTCTCAATAATTCTATTCGATGAGTATTTTTTTTTAATGTTGAATTATTTTTGTTCTGTTTAACAGATATTAGTAAAATATTATCAAATTTAAAGTTACAGAACTGTCATTTCAGTTTTTGTTGTTGTTTTGCTTTGTTTTTACTCAAAATGTAACGACGCCCAGAAATAACCCATTATCCAAAACTATTTCTGGCTTCATGACTCAGTTCTAGGATTAAATCTGAAGTTCATAAAATGCTTGTAACATTTGAAAATGACTATTGTATATTTCCCATTGTAAATATGGAAATATTGTCTACCATTGGAGTAGACAAATCTTAGAGTCATGCACAATACTATGCTAAGAACCACTCACCAATAAATAATCAGCTGGTTGGTAATGACTTAAATTGACTCTACCTAGTAGCTATAGTTGGAATGGGTTAAAGGCTTTTACTGTTCCTGTAGATAGCCAAAATACATATATTTCTGAATCTGAACAAACAGGCACTTCAGATTTTTATATAAATCTGGAGATGATTATAGGGCTTATCTTGTAAACCTTGAAACCTGAACAAATGCAGTTCTTCAGCAAAGAGCAATGTTTTCTTAGTCATGAGATGACTAAGGGAAATGAACAGTTTTTCAATGATACTTTTCGTTCAGTTTCAAGATTGTATTGCAAAGTTGATCATCAATAGAAGGAGAGGTCCTCGGCCCTGTGAAGGTTCTGTGCCCCAGTGTAGGGGAATGCCAGGGCCAATAAGAGGGGGAGGGTGGGGTGGCAGGCATGGGGATGGGGGAGGCAACAGGAGTTTGTTCTTGTTGTTTTTGTTTGTTTTGTTTGTTTGTTTGTTTGTTTTTTGGAGGGGAAACTGGGAAAGGAGAAATTTACATGTAAATAAAGAAAATACCTAATTTAATTAAAAAAAAAAAAGAAAAACTGTTCATTGGTGTCACACCTCCACTAATACCCTTTAGTGTTTTAAGCAAAACATTCTGCTTATTGTACTTGAACAGATCAGTTACAGAGCTAAAGGAGGAAGGACAGCAAAACTGGCAGCGCTGAGGTCAGATCTGCTTGACTCTGAAGGCTGAGCTTAAGTTCTTTGTGACTTCTCACTGGGCCAGTCACTTCTTCCAAGCCATGTCCAGGATGCTCCAGTCAGCTCACTGTCATTCTGGTGGCAAATGTGACCAGCGTGCTTGAGTGCTTGAAGGAGGTCAAATCTTTGTTGAAGAGCACCAGCAGGACCTCAGTATAGGTTTATACCAGTGATGATCACAATCACCTGTCCCTTTGCTAACGTCTTTCAGGACTGACAGACCTAGTTTCCATTTCTTCTTAGGGTAAAAGGAAAAACAAACATACATGTGCATTTACTTACAGAGGCAAATTTCATGTAGGCAGATTATTTTTCAGAGTTACAAATGAACAAGACATAGCAGTAAAACATCCCCGTCCGTGGTCGATGGCAGCACCACTACCCACAATAGCCAAAAGGTGGAAAGAGATCAGGCCATATACAGACAAGAGAGTGAGGACTGAAGTGCTGGTACACAGTACACAGAATAAACATAATTAAAGCACCTGCCAGGTAGACACAAAAGGTACAAAGTTGCATATATAAAACACTGTAAAACTCATTAATATGAACACTACGAATAATTCAATTCATAGGAACACAAAGTAAATTAGTGGTTGCCAGTGGCTGTGGGGGAGTCGGGGGAGGATGCCCTCCTGCTTAGTGCTTAATGGGTACAGGACTTCTTTTGATGTGCTGAGCATGTTTTGGGAACAGACAGAGGACTGGTTGCACACCACTGCCAATGTCACAAATGCTAGCTAAGGAGCTGCACCTTGTTGTGGATAAATGTTTGTTACAGAACTGATCCAACCTCAACCCTCTAAAGGGCAGAGCAGCCCAGTCCACTAAAACAAGGAAACTGAGATGAAGTGAGCAGGCAGGGAGTGTCAAACAATTGATGAGGAAGACTGGACTGGGTTGGGGCAGAAGAGGAGGATGGCCCAAGAAGAGTCTTAAGTGGAAATTTCCTGCTATGAAATGAGAGAAATGTCATTCCAGAGTGGGGCTTTCCTTCAGCCTGCATGAATTCATAATTTTGTTCCTGAAAAAATTAAATTTCCATGATCATATTTTTGTTCAGTATAATTGATCTTTCTGCAAAATCCATATTCTACAGGAGGTAAATGTTCAAAATCTTTATAGTGACTTTCCATGGTGAGCTATGTCTCAGCATGAGAAATTGGTGATATAAATCAGAACCACGCTAAGAAGCTATTGTTTTTGTGTTGTGTGCTCAATATGTGAGTATATGCTATAATTATTTTGTAGGAGAGGAATTTTCTGGGCTGAAGTCACTTTTTTCAGCCATCTCAAAGAAGAAGCAGGAATTTACATTTAATCTTGCCAGTGCCCTCTACCTTCAAGAAGGATTCATTGTGAAGCAAAAGTATCTCCATAGCAACAAGGAGTTTTTTCAGAGTGCTACAAAACTGGTGGATTTTCTGGATGCAAAGACTTCTGCACAGGCAATAAACACCTGGGTAGAAAGCAAAACAGATGGTAAAGTTTCCCATTTTCATAAAACTGTTATTTCCTGTTGGATTCATAGCTTTTAATATCTTAAAGTAAAGAGTGGCTGAATATTTTCCCCTTGTACTGTGGCTCAAAGAGACGGAATCTTACATTTCACCTCACTGTCATTTAAATTAACTCTAGACTATACAACCCAGTGAAACTTTGAATTGTTTTGAAAAGTATATTGATTCCTCCACTAATTTCCAGATGCCTTCTTAGCTATCATGTGTGCGACTGCTGTTGGTCTCAGGACCTCTGCCTGCCCGCTCGCTCCACCCCGCCCCGCTCGCTCCAGCCCTTCTCCCTCTGGCCCGCTCGCTCGATCTGATCCGGAGTAATTTACTGCAGCTGTCTTCAGACGCACCAGAAGACAGTGTCAGATCTTATTAGGCTTGGTTGTGAGCCACCATGTGGTTGCTGGAATCCGAACTCAGGACCTTCGGAAGAGCAGTCAGTGAGTGCTCTTACCCACTGAGCCATCTCGCCAGCCCTGCCTTCCTTTTCTTAATGGGAGAATTTCAGCAATCATTTTTGTTCAAGCATTGATTTTTTTTTTTTTTTTTAGGTATGGAAACAAGAAGCTTATCTTTGTCCAGGAATATATTAGATATGTCAATTCCAAATGTCACTTTCCCAAGTATACTGTAGATATTTTAGCTGATTTTTGTTAATGTTTAAAAATAATGCTAACAATCTTATCATCAATATAGTAACCTGTTAGACTCAAAGTGGCAAAAATTAATAAATCATTAAATAAAGGTTAAGGTCAGTTTAGACTTGAGATCAAAATTTAGAACATTGTAACCTTAGATTCTCTTTGAAATTGGGATACCATTGAAATATTTTGGTTATTTGAAACTTTAGTAACAACATATGTAACATCATAAGCATATACTGGACCTTAATAGATTTTTATTATGCTTATGCTGAAGAAATTTATGATTGTATGAGTTGCTACTTAAATCTTCATCGACAGGCTCCAACACAGAGAGGTATCCACTGAGACTGTAATGTAGTGGCAAGCAGAAGAATTTATAGAGATGTGAAAAAGAAAATAATAGTGTTAGGAACAAAGAATTGCTCACTGCACAGAGAAATAAGAGGAGAATAGATGTTTTGTTTTTTTTTGAGGCTCAAAATCAGACAAGGCACTGGTCACTGGCTGCAGCTAGAAGAGTAGTAAGTTTGGCTGTATCTCTGACCTGAATCTGGTTGTCCTCATGGGCAATCTATAACTTTGGTCTAAATAATACTGATAAATATGCCGAAAGACACATTATAATTTTCTTCTTGTATGAACAACAGTTTATGAATATGATCTCACCAGAGAGTTTATAGCTAGCTCTGTTCACTTTTTCCTAGAACACTCTCATTTTTGATTTCCTGGTGTTTCTGTTTATGCCTATTTCTTAGTGAAGTACTTAGCAGTATTTCCTTATAGTATTCTGCCCTTACAGTTGCCAAAGCTAGATGATACAATACGCTGATGAAAATAGCTCTGTGCAAGACATTTTCTGCTTTAGTCGACTTTAACAAGTTCCATTGATTTCTACTTACTTTTCCTCTCTACTTTTTTCTCCATCCTCTTTATAGGAAAAATTAAAAATATGTTTTCAGAGGAAGAATTTGGCCCCTTGACTCGTCTGGTCCTGGTAAATGCTATTTATTTTAAGGGGGATTGGAAACAGAAATTCAGAAAAGAAGACACAGAGATGACAGATTTTAGTAAGAAAGATGGCTCCACAGTCAAGGTTCCAATGATGAAGGCTCTGTTGAGAGCAAAATATGGTAATATGAGAGCCTATATATTTTAAATAATGTATTCAGTAACGGACAAATGAATTTAATGAATTTCCTTTGTTGTAGGTTATTTTTCCGAGTCATCCATGACATGTCAAATTTTGGAATTGCCTTACAAGGCTGATGAGTTCAGTTTAGTCATCCTTCTTCCCACAGAAGACACGAGCATAGAAGAAGTAGAAAAACAAGTTACTGCTCATCATGTGCGGAGATGGTTCTCTGAGCTGCATGAGGAGGAAGTGGAGGTCAGCCTCCCTCGGTGGGTCATGTTCTGTGTTACAGACCTGTGAATTACAAACACAATCCTCTGGCCAGTTTTAGGTAATTAACAGTCCATTAAAATTGCAAAGAATTATAATCGTAAGAAGCAATGGTTATACAGACTAATATGCTTCTGAGAGATAAAAGAACCTTCAGAGGTAATGAGGTACCAAAATAGCACAGTTTACATTTTAACCTTCATATTTTTCATATTCTTCATATATTTTCTTCATATATTTTAATGTAACAGTTTATTAATTGAGAATCTTATAGTCCTTTTGAACATAGTCTCTACTCACTATTTCTCCTCACTCCTCCCAGATCTAATCCCCACTCTCATATTCTTGAATACATTCGCTTCTCATAATTTCCCTTAAATTTTCCTAGATCTGATCTCTACTCCTATGAACTAAATCATGAAATCAAAGACTTGAAGTACACTTTCCTCAAATTAACTTTTTTTTTTCAAAAAATATGTTTGATATATGAACAGGAAAGAACATTATATAGGCTGAGTAAATAGTTTTGTGTTGACTGAGGACTTTGTTTCAGCCATCTCTGTCCCTTCTTGGAAGATATCTATGTGTAGCCAATGCTCATTCTGAAGTCACTTTGTAGCCCAGGCTAGCATCAAATTCATGATCCCCAGCCTCTGCAGTGCTGTCACTGCAGCTTTATAACACTATGTTAAAATGTATTTTCAGTACTGTGTTTCTTTTATATCCAAATGAGTTCATGGTGATTTGTAAACTGCTAAGTGAAGATTTGGTAAGTTGATACAATTTAATCAATGTCATCAAATTTCCAAGCTACCATGAAAAAGAAGCTAAGAAGAGCAAGTTAATATAAACAATAGAAATTCACTCTCTTGTAATTTTTGGATTAAAATTACAAACTCAAGTTGTTACAAGAGCTCTGTCCTTGCCTCTTTTTACCTTCTGGTAGAGTCCAGCAATCCTTGGAGTTAGCAGAGTAAATCAGGCCCTGCATAACACCCACGATTCTACATCCTGTATGGTTGGAAAATTAAATGCCTTTTTTGTAACATAATTTGATCAATGTCAGGCAACCAGGATAGTGTTTATATACAAGAGCCAACAGGAAGGAAGGAACATGAGGCTGATCTTGATTATACCTCCTGTTTGTCGAACTTCCTCTTCACTCTTCGACATAGAATGAGTTGAGAATCAAACCCTGTAAGGTTGACAGTAGGTAAAAGGTACGAGTGTGAGAGTTAGCTTTTTGTTGTCTATAAAATACCAAAAACTAATTTTAAATATTGTCTTACATTTGGATACCTAGCAAGAGTTCATAATATTTTGTCTACATGTTATATGAGAACTTGTGCCTATATTAGAAATTAAATTTTATTAGGTTGGAGAGTCTAACATAAGCCTATAATGGGTCAGATTTCTGTGTATAAATAGTATTATGAAAAATATGTTTATATTATGTCTGTAGATGAAAGTGATCAAGCACCTCATACATGTAAATACAAGAGTATGTTAGTAAATCTTACCTACACAGAACTTTATCTTTATATAGGATTGCACATATGTGCATATAGTATGTCCGTGCGACATGTCTGAGACTATAAATGTAAATATTTGTGTGTAGAGATTAGAAGACGAGGTCAGATGTCCCTTCTCTCTTTGCACCTTGTTACTTGAACATGTGTTTGTCAAGGTAGCTATTTTATTCCTCTGTGTCTGCCTCTTATTTTGCTGTAGGAATGCTGGAATTATTAACACAATCTTTTGCATGGTAGCCTTTATATGTGTCCTGTGAATTCAAACCTGTGTTCTCATGCTGGTGAAGCAAGTACTTTATTCCATGAAACACTTCTCCATCTTTGAATTTACATTTCGGTACTAATGCCTTGTTTTTATAGATTTGATTTGGCTACTTTCATCTTTAAATAATCCAAGGTTAGCTAAAGTCTACTGCATACACAATGGGACTTTTGATACTTGGACAAGGACTCAGAGGGAGATATCAAGAGATTTTAATTTTTCTCCATTTAATGAGAACACTCAGTATATAGGAGAGGGAACTAATGAGACAAATTCACAGTAGTGACTGCAAACCATGACCGGGCCCATCTGGGCATAGAAATTCAGATTTTCTTTCATTTTCTGTATCTTTTACCTGTGAGAGACCTATTTCAACTCAATGCTTAGACTTGGGAGCAAATTCCATGTGTAAAGCAAATGAACAATGTTTCATATGCTAAATATTTTATCTTGTGTTTATTTAATTTATATTTATCTAACCAGCATTTTTGTTGCATACTCTTCTACTTTTAGCTATACTTTTGATAAGTTTAGTTTAAATAATTTTAGTTTAGCTTAGAAGATAGATGGGAGATGAAACACGACTGTGGTGAATACTGACTCACATTGTATATATTGATCAAGATCATGGTTTAGAATTATATTTTGATTAGAAGACAGAAAGAGTCAGCACAAGTCAGCTTTGACCCAAGTGGACCTGAGTTTAAATCATAGCTCTTGTACTTATCATGACCTTGATTTTGGAAATCAACTTTCTTACAATTCCTTCCTTGTATGTCAATGATAATGATAATGCTGAGTTCTAAGGAATTCTGTAAACATTAAAAACTGTGGTCTATATCAAGTGCCTAACCACGGAAGTGCCGCTTCATCCTCTTTATTCACGGCTGCAATAATTATGGATAATTAGGTATTGGCCTTAGATTATGCTTTTATCAAATGGCTGAATGCATTTCTATTGCTGTAGGTTCCACTGGACTATTCTATGAGCAGAGCTATTATTTAAATGACTTTCTAGTGATAATTACACATTATTAGACATTGTAATAAGTCTTCAGTATTCTTGTCATTATCCTGAAATTGCTGGGCTATTAATCTAAAAATAGTAGCTATATTAGAACATATAGTTTTCACCTTTACTGCTATTCAGGGAATACCTTTAAAACAATCACACTTAATTTTTTTCCCCAGGAAGAAATTACAAAAAAGTTGAAAATAGTAGCATAAAATGAGCTATTTTCACTAGCAATAGATTTCAAGTTTTCACATTCTCCACAATCCTGGTTACTCAGGATTTGGAACATCTAGCATATTCTAAAATGCATACTATTTGTTCAGCTCCCACAGGTAATTCATTACTTTGAAGAATTACAGTGAAGAAATTTAATCAATACTCATCAATTAAATTTGAGATTGAGTTAGACTGATTTATCCTTAAATTTGTAACCACTGACTTTACTGAGGTGTTAGATGCAGGGCCCTACAGCTGTAACATATCTTGAGACAAGGCCCTGTCAGGGTACAGAGCCCTTTCTTGAGGTAGGAGTCCTGGGGAATGTTACTGATGTAAGAAACACATATTTTCCCACTTAAGGATGCCATGTGCTTTTTAAAAAATGTATTTTATTTTATGGTTATTTAATGTACTATTTATCTAACCAGAATTTTGTTAGGTACTCTTTTACTTTTAGCTATTCTTCTGATAATTTTAGGTTAGATGAAGGTAGATGGGAGATGAAACATGACTGTGGTGAATACTGACTCACACTGTATATATTGATCAAGACCATGGTTTGGAATTATATCTTGATTAGAAGACAGAAAGAGTCAGCATATTAGCTTTGACCCAAATGGACCTGAGTTTAAATTTTGTACTTATCTCTGAGCTTAGAAATCAATTTGGTAACAATTTCCTGTTCCCTGTTTTAAAAAAGCTTATAATATCTTTTAAATATTAAAAAAAAAAAGTCAATTCTCTAAGCATCTATGAAATAAAAATTTACTAGTTCTTCCCCCCCCCCTTTCTCTTTAAATGATACCTGGAATAGAAGCAATTTAAACTTATCCCTGATTAGCTTAAAAATAAATAGACTCAGTCTATGGTTCTTTAATTTGGCTTTGACAATTACTGGGGTGGGAGAAGGTAACACCTAATTGACTCTTCTGACAGCTGGCCCGGCTAGCCCAGATACTTGCTGTCTCTCCTAGCCACATGCTCATGGTTCATGTTCCCTTACAACCAGGTAACTCAAAACCCCAGCCTCTAATCTCTCCAGTAATTGGCTGTAGTCAATTTTATTTATGCAATAGTTTTAAATCAAGGAGCAACGTTTGCACAACAAAAGCTTTCAAAAGGGTACAGAATCTGGCATTACAATACATAGCAACAGACCAAACCTCAACTGATACAATGAGATTCAGTGCCTGCAGTTACTTTGGAATCATGGAAGATCTATACTCAAGAGAATCTATGAGGATTTCTGTGTAATTCCTTTTTCATACATGAGGAACTCAGGTGAGCTGGATGCTTGAGTCTTAACATATGACCTGGTATTAAAAGGACTTTTCAGCTCTCTCCCCTGACCTGATAAATCTTATCCACTTTACCTGGTTCCCTTCCAATGTTTTTTGCACATAATATTTCCACTAGAATCTTCCATTAGAAGAGAATTGCAGTAAGTGAGAGAGCAAATAGGAAGGATCTTGAATTATAAATGCCTCTCTTGCAATGATCTTCCTCCTGCATTGCTGACTGCTGGGTCTTGCTCATAGTGTTGCAGTATCTGACATGACACATACTTATTAGAATATTGTGAGTACAGAAAACTGGAGAAGAAAACCTCATACTTTGTATGAAGACGTTAAACAAGGAAATTTAGATAGAACTGTTTTGTTGGGTAGTTGTTGTTTTTAAATCATCCAATTCATCATCTCCATCAACAATATATTGAAGCAAGTTATTAGCAATGTGAAACCAGCTAATGGAACTGGATAAAAATGACTTGAGATGTTAAGAAAATGAAACTGGGCTGGTGAAAGCCAAATATTCACAGTATAAGCTTTTCCAAGTCACCCATCTCATAAATTTTTTTTCCTAGTAAATGTGCACAGTGTTTTAGTAATTTTTTCTTCATCTTTTTTTGAAACAGATTTAAAATAGAACAAAAATTAGACTTCAAGGAAACATTATATTCTTTAAATGTAACTGAGATATTTAGTGGCGGCTGTGATCTTTCTGGAATAACAGGTATGCTACTGATGAGTAATTTTTGTATTGTCCTGTTGACTTGTTTTCTTGGAATTATATTAGCAGACTGATCTGAACATGAGAGAGCTCTCAGTCTCAGCATATGCATAGTGATAAATATGGTAGTAAGGCTGAATCTCTTATTACTATGCCCTGTATCTGCCAGGTAAGAAACAAACCCAGATGGACAAATAGTTTCCAAAGGTAATTTGGTAATATTAAAACATACAAAGCTACGTGCAGAGGCCATCAGGGTGGCAAATAGAGATGGATCATTCATGCTAACACGCAGCGAGGGACTAGCACCTTTTTGAGTTCCTTACCGGTACACCAGATATTCCTTTAATTCTTCTTTCCTTGACAAAAATTAATAACTGAAAAATAAATAACTAAATAAAAGAAATAAGTAGTGGTGTATACGCCACATAGACTTTTAAAAATTCAGTCTTCTCCGTTCAATATAGGGCACAGTGATATAAGCCTGCCAGCCTAGTGTGTATCATCATATAACGTACAGTAGGAAGTCTTTTGGTACTTCTATGAAAATATCTAGACTTTGAAGAAGTATTCATCAACTTACTCACTCACCAAAGCTTCAGGGACAGGGCTGGAGTGGAGAAGGTCTTTGAGTGAAGGAAGTGTAGAGGTCCCATAGAAGTTCTTTATCACCTTCCCTCCTAAACAGCTACCCATTTCCACAGAGACAATTGGATCTGACTTCTTGCCAATTGCTATAGTACCAACCTTAATAGTCAACATTAAACACTTAAATAAAATGCTCTTTTAGGGTGCCCTCAACAATAGCCACCTTCACAACCAATAATAACCAAGCACTTCTTCTCCTTACACGTCTCCCTGTTAGGGGCCTTAGGAATCTTGCTCAATATACCTTAGGCATTTCAACAGCCACTAACTGTTCAAACTCCAGCAATGTGCAGTCTCCTTAAACATTTTCCAACATGATTTATGAAAACACTTCCAAAATGCTTCATAAAATAATTTATGCAAAAGAGTAACCCCATATGGAGAATAAGTGTCTAAAATTTTCTTTTTTTCCCCTTCCTGCGCTAGTTATTTAAATTATTTTAATTATTTTTTTCTGTCTCATTGACTGAAATAGATCAGCCAGTTTCAACACTAAAGGTGGGATTATCAGCATAAGAAATTGTTTGCTGTATTTACTACTTTTCAGGGCAGTGACCAAATGCTCATATAAACAAACAAATGAGAAAAGACTTATTTTAGCTCTTGAATTCAGAGGATTCAGTCCATGGCTTGTTATACTTGCTATACTCACTTATTTTTGTACAATAATTTTTTTCCAAAATGTAATGTAAACTAGTCTAATATTAGTGATTATGGGACATTTATAGGAAATAAATATTTTTTACTGACAGAATTCAGTAATTTGAATATAATATTTTATACCTTTAAAACTTTGGGATTCAACTTTAACTTATTACTTTGCTTTAGTTCTTATGCTATGCTTGGTAATGCCTTAAGTTTTAGGAGTCTCAACTTTCTAATCTAAGTAACAAAATATGTCTTAATGACCTTTGGAAAACAACAAAACTTATGTAGGCCACCTATTCATCTAGCACATGGAGTAATTAGTAATTAAGGCTCCTTACTGCTTTTACAGAAGATCCGAGTTCCTAGCACCCGCATCAGGTACAATCAAACCAAACCAAACCAAACAACAAAACAGCAAAAGCTTCAGATGATCTGACTCCCTCTTCTGCACTCAGTTTACATGCACACACACACACACACACACACATACACACACACACACACACAAACTTAACATAAAACAATAAATACTTGATTGTATAGAAAAACTAGAAGCATTGTAGACTCCTTGATTTAACAATTATAGATTTACCTTCTCACGTAAATTTACAGGAAAGGATTACGACAAGGCAGAGGTAGCAATGAATCTATAGAATTCACGTTCATTGTCCTAAGCTAGTGTGTTTTAGGTGTCATTCATTTCCTAGCTGGTAAGCCTTGCAGGTAAGGCCTATATGTATAAGATAGATCACCGTAATTACCTAGGAGTCATTTGTAATAGTTTCGTTGCAAATTTGGGTGAAAAATTTCTCCCCTGCCTAACCTGCACAGGCTATTAGGTCACAAACCTCCGGCTTTTTTTGTGAATCCTATCTTACTTCAGGGAACTATTGGAGAATTTGGTTAGGTGTCTCACCCAGGGTGGCTATCTAAAATGCAGATAGGGAATGAAACTGTGGCTTTCCCCTTTCTCCATGTTACAGCTTTCTGTTACTAAGCACACTCATGTCCACAGACTAGCTTCAGTGCCACCTATGTACCAGACAGTTTCTAAGGCATGCATGCATGTATGACTGTGGAGAAGCTGGATATAGCTGGGGCTACAAAAGCTGACTTGGCATGATGTATAGCTCAGTACTTCACTTTTCAAGATTAACTTTACAGAGCACTCTGTCAGGAGCATCTCATGTCCATTCTGCCAGTGTGGGCAAGGGAGGATCCCTCAGCTCTCAGGCATAGCAGAGCAAATACTGTGGGACACTGTCTTACACTAAAACATTTATTGGGGTTTTAAAATGCTCAACTCCAAAATGATTTCTCTAAAAGATGATACAAAGGCATTCTAGACTTTTATGACCCAACTAGTCTTGAAGGAAAGTAAATTTGGCTGTGACATTAGATCAGAACTGCACATACAATTTAAAGGACAAGTTAACTTTGAGCTTGCTCTTTCATTATTTCTCTAGATCATGGTGAAATGGGAAACCCCCATGTCCATTCAAATCATCCTTACAATGGGGTACCTGATTTGAGGGTTACACCTTTCATGTCTGGGCAAACTTTTCCTATTTGTACATCTATTTCATGAATTTTATAGTAAACTTAGGCATCCTTATCTGCAGAAATCTGACTAAATTGGAGAGAGTTCATTTGTTCAATGACTGTTCCTGTATATTTGAACATGTAATTGCTTCTGAACCTAGTAGCGAAGACTTTTATTTTAACTGTCAAAGAATCCTTCATGTTTCCATCAGACTCATCTGAAGTATATGTCTCCAGAGTCATGCAGAAAGTTTTCTTTGAGATAAATGAAGATGGAAGCGAAGCTGCGGCATCCACAGGTAAAACAAATGAGCTCTTGAGAAACAAGGAGGAAGGGTGGTGAACAGCATGGAGACTGAGAAGTTCTGCACCTTCAGATCTCTCTTTTTCTCTTGTTTCTGTATAGACAGTGGAGGAAGATGTTGCATGTGTATTTGTACATCCATCTCTTCCTTTTCACACAATGCCAAAGGAAAGGATTTGATTGGTAACTGAGCTTCAGCTATTGCTATTTTATTATCTGCAGATTGGAAACCTTCCTAAATAGGACACAGGCTTTAGGGAGACCATGTCAGGACCCAACTATGGAATCATCCTGGTTAAGAGCGCTCAGTACCACTCTCTTCTCTAACATTATTTTAAATTAAGTTGACTTAGGGAATCATCTTTTTAATTTCATTGTTGTTGTTATCTCAGTGGTAGTTCAAATGCTTAGCTGTCTATTAGAATTACCTAGGAATTTATTTTTTAAACAAATCTATACCGAGATAGAGTTTTAAAATAGTTGAATCTGTGTTTTATGTAGAGGATATCCAAACTCTAAGATTTTTCTGAAGTTTCCCTAAGTGATATCAATATACATCCAAGCAGAGCAAGCATTGAATTGTGACTTACACCCTGCTTTTAATATTGCACGTGCAGTGAGTGGACTGGCAGCGAGAGCTTTATATAGGAACTTCCTAAAAATGCAGAATTTCAAGTCTCATTCCAGACCTGCTCTGTCAGACCCTAGCTCTCCGAACTCACAAGGTGGCTTGTGAGTACATTCAAGGTTAAGAATAACCTCTTCATTAAATGAATACTATTTTGAATAACATGTTTGTTGTGTGTACATAATACTAGCAAAGACAACTGATGGAAAGCGATGAAATCAACAAGAAATAAGAGTAATGCAAAGAATTGGTGGTTTCATCACAAGTCTGTTTTAACTTTACCATACGACTTGGATTTTAATGCTTTAAAATGCCCATCATTTAAAGGGTAGTACTGAAAAATACTATCAATTATATCTACTTAACGATTTCCTTATTAATTCATAGTGCTGCATAGTACCGTGAATTTGACATTTAGGTGAGCCACACTGGGCTATCCGTGCCATTCTGTCATTTCTTTATTATTTTTTTAATTTTTTAAATTTTTTATTTTTTATTTGATATTTTCTTTATTTACATGTAAATTTCTTCTTTCCCAGTTTCCCCTCCAAAAAACAAACAAGCAAACAAACAAAAACAACAAGAACAAACCCCTGTTGCCTCCCCCCTAAAAGGTTTTGTGCCCCAGTGTAGGGGAATGCCAGGGCCAATAAGTGGGAGATGGTGGGGTGGCAGCCATTCTGTTATTTCTTGATGAAAGTTGCATGACTATGCTCAAGAAACACAGATTGCAGGGCATGGACTCTATCAATCCTTAGATAAAACAGAACCATGTTTACAGATGAGGTTAATGCTCATGAGATCAAAATTTCATCTGATTTTACACGATACTGAATGGATTCTCATCAGTTACTGAACAATTCTCTAATTATATTAGTGAAGGAAATGCCCCAGAGATGTAAAGTTGCTTGCCTGGGGTCATGCTGTTAATTGACTGAGTTTGAACTGATATCAGGTTGCCTGGTTTTAAGCTCAAAGCCATTTGGCTATTTGCACATTGCCTTTCAATGTAAAGCTAGAATTCTCCATCTCATTAGGACATGATAATAGGAGTAGGCAGATATCCTGATGAATCATGCCCCAGAATAGCCCGAGAATTTGACTTTGAAGAATATGCACTGGGATTGTTCAAGAACAAGGGGGAACAAAAAAAATATTCACTGAAAGTGGAAATGGAAGTAGAATTGACTTCACTTTTCTGATTTTTCTCAGGAGTTTAGATGTGAACTTATATCCATGGGTGCTTTGGGTGGAATCGTTATGATTATTCACTATAGAAGGGTATCATTCATGTCATCTTAGTAAGATTATATTTCACTGTTTTTCCATTTTGACACACACTCTCTCTCTTTCTCTCTGTATATATATTCATATATATACATATATATATGTGTGTGTGTGTGTGTGTGTGTGTGTGTGTGTGTTGATTTTAATTTTCCTTGGGTCTGAACAAAATTTTAAAGGACCATTGAGACTAAAATTCAGTATACTGTGAAACAAGAAATACACAATGGAGACTGAACACAAGGGTATCACATTGGAACTACGCAGAAATTACCATTTTCAGGTCTTGCTCTGATCCACTGAGTCAGAACTAAGTTGAAGAGAACCTGGGATGGGTGTAAAAATGTTTAATCTAGAAAAGACTGTCTGACTACTGAAATTTCCCACATTATTGACAAACTCTACAAAAGCTGGAATATTTTGGTTTATCATAAGTAATTGTAAGAAAGGAAACATCTGCTCCTAGTTTGATAATAAAAAATTTCACATATATACTAAATTCTCTAGGCTCACAGAATAACTGGCAATGTAGGTACAAACGAAACAGTTTTAAACTCAGAGGAGAGTCTCACAGCCTGCAGTACAACAGTGAGGTGCAAACATGTCTGGAAAGGAATTATAAAGTGAAGCATTTTAAGAACAGATCATGTAATGTAAATAGTGGACAGAAAATTACTATGAGAATATGACATTTTTCATTGCCTTCACTAAATTGAATCTACTATTTGGTGTTCTTCCTCATTTAACATAAATGTGAAATCAGAATGAATTTATGAATGGTTGAACATTTAGTCCTGTGCATGGTGGTTTAAAATTAATTACAAATTTCTTTGTGTTTAAAATACATTATATCAATTGACTTTGCCTATGATATTGCAATGTGTTTCTGTTATGGATCTCTTTTGTGTAAACATCTAAATAGCTGCCACCTTTTTCTCAATAGGCATAAACATCCCTGCGATTATGAGTTTGACTCAAACTCAATTTCTAGCAAATCGTCCATTTCTGTTTATTATGAAGCACATCCAAACAGGTACCTCTTTTGCTATTTCTTTGCAGGTCGTGCTTAAATTAAGCTGTCAGTTGTTATACACACATATAAAATAATATCTTCTTTCAATAGGCATTCGCTATATGCATTTTGTACATCAGGTATACGATTGTAAGATATGATGAGAGTCTGAAATAAGGTAGTGGGAATGTGGCTTCAGGCAAAGATGCACCATGCATTAAGCTAACATCACCCCCAGCAGTTAGAGATTTGATTAGTGAGGGTTTAGAACCTCAGAGACAGGAAGTGGAGCTTGCCTAGTACCATACAGTTAAAAATAGGCAGAGGGAAAAATGAGCTTAGCTTGCCATTGATGCCACAGTGGAGGAGGATACTGGGAATTGTAGAGTTGTGAGAAGAATGACTCATGGAGCGTCTGAGAGTGGGTCCAAACACAACTTTCCCTCCCCAAACAAGAATCGGAGCGGTATAAAAGAGGATCCAGAAGTCATGACAGAATGCATGGTCATTTGACATAATGTCAGAATATAGAAATCCAGGTTGCTATGATAGATTACCAACACTTGCTCTACTGAAAAGATCTGGCAAAGTGGTAAAGCCCCGGGGATGCCATTTTTTAGGGTATCCTTAGGACTACAACAACAGTGTCCTATGAGAGTCACAAAACACAGGGGAGCAAAGAGTACTTCATTCAGCCAGAGCATGGCAAGAAGCCTTGAAGAAAATTCAATAAACCTAAACGTTCACACTGAGGTCTTGCGATTAGACCTCCATTCATATTCTAGCTCAATTAACAAGTCAATTCACGTTGCTCAACTATCTTAATTTACACTTACCCATTTCATGCTTTAAAATATGAATACTTAAAAAACACATAAGGCTTATATCATCTTGCCTAGTACTAAGTAAGATTTATTACAAGTAAATCAACAAATATAAAGAGTAATAAAAGGAAGACAAATAATTGAAAACATTCTGTAAAGTGGGTTGAAGGAGAAGGGGTATAGTAATCTGAGAATGTGAATCTGTTATGTTATTTAGATGTTTTGAATTTGGTACACTATCCTTAGTATAGGGATACCCTAGTCTTTTCTTCTGACACTGTAAGGCTAATGTCAGTGGGCCTTCTCAAAAATATTTAGTGTTAGAGTTTTGGAACAGATTTAAAATTATTGGGATCATATTAAAAAAAATTTCAGTTCCTGTAGGGGATGTTTCAGGATTAAAATATATCTTAAGTATGCTTTTTGATCTATACATCTTAATCCATTGAACAATAATCATTTTATTACTGTATAGAATTTCGGAATATGGAGAACAGAAAAAAGCGAATAAGTGGATATAAGCATATACGTAAATGACATTTAGGATCATTATGTTTGATTTTATTTTCTAAATTGATGATTTGTTCTAAGGCCATGTAATTTCATCTTGTATGGCAGTAGTGAAAATTTCAAACCTAAAATAACCCATCTACTTGTTCATTTGTGATAATGTTTAGCCATCAGACCCTTAGCGACAATTTCTATGGTCATTATTGTAATGACGCTTTCTGAAATAGGCTTACTCCTTTAAAATGTTGTTTAATATAAATGCCCTCCCTCATTTACTACGAGGTCTGAATTGTGACATAAAACTTAGAACAGGGCTGAAGAGATTATTTCATGAGAATAAGCAGTTAGTGTTCTTGTAGAGGAACTGGGTTCAGTTGCCAGAATACACACACTTTTTCTGGCATACATACACACACACACATACACACACACACACACACACACACACACACACACACACACAGTGCACAGACATACATGCAGGCAAATACTAATGCACTTAAAGGAATTTTTTTAAAAAATAATCTTTAAAAATTACAAAGGGATATTTTCTCAAAGCAGTATACTTCTTGTGATCTGCTTATTTTTCTCTCCCATAAATGAACTCCACATAGCAATGAGATGTTTGTTGACTTGGCAGATCAGGAAGTAGCTTTAAGCATACAAAAAGTATATTTATTTGACATTTTTGAAGTACAGAGACAGATTACTTCAGGTTTATATAACCAATATTTACCTGGATTTAAACTTTTATTTTTTATCAAATACTCCTCCTGCAAAAACTCTGTATATTATTTGGATTTTCTTTCTAAGGGGTTTATCATAGAATATTTATCTGCAGCTGTTAACGTTATAAGAGATAAGTAACTTACTTGTTTTCCTAAACTGAGAGTGTATACCAGCTCTATAGAGTTTCCAGATGAAAATTATTAAAGACTGTACATATAGTATGCCATTTTTGAGGAAATAGTGAGTCATAGTCTTCAAGCCCACAGTAGTCTCCACAAAAAATTACTGCATTTATAATTTTAGACTTGAACAAAGGAGGAATCAGCTTGAATAATATTAATGACTAAATCTTGGAATCTAGTCCTATGGTAATGTTGTGGATTTTAGTAGTAGGAGTTCTGAATTGCTTCCTTGTGATAGACAGCTGGAGTGAACATTTTATGTATTGTGGACACATATATAAGAAAGAGAGAAAGCATGAATGGTATTGGCTCTTGTTTCTCTTCATCTGTTGCTCTTTTGTTCGAGGGACATTTCACTAACTCGTAGAACTCAGTTGTGACCAGTGTCGTGGGTTAGGCAAAGACTCCATTCAAAGTACAGTTCTCTGTGATGAAATACAGAGATGGAAATCACTGGGACCAAGAAGTTTGTGAAATGTTGGACAGGGCAGCATTCAAATTCTAAATGATGTTTTTACCTATAAAAGAGACTTGAATCACTTCAAGGTTCTGAGAAGTATTTTATACTAGAGCATTATGAAAACACCAATCACTGATGCTTCCTACTAGGGCCAAATGCATTAGCCATCCTGGGAAAGGTACATGCTCATCTATCAGAAATCTGGGTATTTATTTTCTTTCTTGTTCCTGACATAACTTTAGGATTCTGAAGAAAAACAAAAAAAGGGAAAACATCATTTGAAGATTATATATCTATCTATGTTACTGGCTCCCTTAAGACTGCATCTGTATCTCTCTCTTGAGATTATTATACAATTACTGTATTTCTTCTTTTCCTTTCTGCTCTCTAATCCCTCCTGTATATCCATACTGCCCAAACAACCCCTTCCACTCTCTTTAAATTCATGTGTCTGTCACTTGATTGAATGGTAAGAAGTTAACTAAGCATAGAACTTCCCTGCTGTTATTTCAAATATATCTAACTGCTTTAATTAGCTTAACTTAAACAAAATTTATTATGCCACTTTCAAAATTAACCTTCATTGCACCTACAGTTAAGAGGTTTATGGCCGCCTGTCATTGACCCTCAGCCACATCCCTTTCCCAGGTGAAATGCAAAGTGAATAGGTTTGACGCATCATTAATTCCTGGTCTGTCCTCTTATTCTTTGTTCCACATCACTGCCAAACGGAATGCCTAGAACCAGGTGTTTGCATTCGTGTTCAATGCTATATCATTTTGGTGAGCACTTGAAAGTACTAGCACTATGAACATATTTTCTTTAGCAGTGAAGTACGCTTTGATTCAGCACTAAAGGAAGTCTGGGAAACTGCACTTTTAACCCGAGGCTCATATTCTGTGCATAAAAATTATGACTACCTATTCTTCAGACTTGAAGCTGAACTGTGCTCATCACCATTTTGTTATGCTGTGATTGCCTGGCTGGGCTGTATGTTTAGAAAAGCTCTCATGGAAAACAAGACTAAGGCAATTTCCATGACAAACTCTTGTAGGGTTTTACTCATTTCTCAAACTACAAAAGTATTTAGTAATGGTCAAAGTGTTTTAGACAAAGTTGGGGATCCTGACGTCATCAGACTTTAAGTATAGAGAAGAATGAGTAAAGAATTGTTAAATCGTGAGGAGGAGAATTATTATCTTTTCCTCCAGAAATGTCTAAAGTATTTCTTCTTCTTTTTTTCTAGAATCAATTTTGTTTATGGGAAAAGTGACAGATCCTGACATCCAAACAATGAAAGGAAGAGATTTAGATTCACTGTGAATTAAAATGATGGTCCTGGAACACAAGACAGCCCTCAGAAAATGATGGATGGATGGAGTGCCATCATTCTGAATATTTCCTAACATTTCTGATTAAAATTGCGCCTGTAAAATAAGTGAAGATAGATATAATCCTTTTTTGTTTGTTTGTTTTTCTAAAGGATTCTGATATATAAAACACAATCCTACATTGTTCAAGAATTCTAAGATAATCTGATATAAGATTTATTTGGTAGAGACTGATAGTTCAATTGGTAAAGTTTGCCTTGCAAGCATGAGGACCTAGGTTCAATTCCCAGGACCCAGGTTAAAAAGAGAGAATCAGAACAGGAAGGAAGGTGACCAGTGAGCCAGTGAATACAAACAAAGGACAATGACACAGAACATGGAAATGTCATAAAAACCATCATTTTCATAATTTCTAAAAGTTGTGAGAAGCTTGATTTCTGTTCTCATTTGCTTGTATGTGACTGTGATAAAACACTATTACAAATACAGCAACTCTTTAAGGGACATAAAGGCAGGAACCTGGAGGCAGGAACAAGAAACCATGAGGGAAAACCGCTTTCTCAGCAAGCCTCTTTATACAGGCCAGGCCTCCTTCCAGGGGAGATGGCACTGCTAACTGTGAATTGGGCTCTGCTATATCAAGTAGCAATCAAGAAACTGAGAAACCTAACTGAAGCAATTCTTCACTTAAGATTGCTTCTTCCAGAGTGGGTCAAGTTAACAACGAGATTAATTAGGTTAGTCTTCGACTCTCAGATCTAATAATATCTGTACCTTAAAAGAAATCAATCCCCTGTTCCCTTCCCCCCACCCTGCTTTATATTCTTTTTTCTTTTTTGGGGGGAGGGGAACCTGGGAAAGGAGATATTGTAAATAAAGAAAACATCTAAAAAAAAGATATATGTAAATATTGGAAAGACCAAAAATATACAGAATAAGATATATAAAACACAAAGGAACTCTCTATAAGGCCATTTTCAGGTCAAAATACCATAAGCATCTGGGGAAAATGTATCAATAATGGAATATTTCAGGAAATGACAATTAGAGTCCTAATGCAAATCTTAAAAGCATTGACAATTTTATCTACTCTTTATGGACACAAATACATAGAACAAGTGAACAATATCTTCAGGAGAGATGAGAGTAATGAGGAAACCAAATACATTTCTGTCTACATTGATCATTGTCCACTATTTCTTAATAACATTTATTCAATACTAGTGTAAAAAAAAGAAATTAATCATTGCTAAATTGCAATAAAACTTCAGAGGCTTCATAATTTTTACCATTTTAATGATAATGTTGGAAAAAAAACTTTACATTTTTGTTTGCCATAACTATTTTTGGTAAAGAACTCAACAATAATAGCTACCCACATTGAATCCTAATTATGTGTCAGGCAATGAAATAGGTAATCTACGCACATTATGCTAACTATAACCAAAATCTTAGGAAATACTATTAAATTGCTTTCCAGTGGAATCTATGACTCAATGAATTTCTAGAAATTAGTCAGTGGCATGAAATCTTAATATAATGGATTAATGTGGATTCATAAATATCTTCTTTCGAAAACTCAGCTTTTGTAGAAAGGGAAAATCAATTTCTTTCTGATACATAGTTTTTACTTGGTACTTTCTGTAACAAAAGTAGAATAATAAGAGAAAATAGACATGTATATTGATATACATTTTATGCACATATAGAAGAAACCTGTGGAGAAATGAATAAATTTCAAGTTTATGATTTGAATGATAACTTATACACAGCATCTTTGAGAAAGAACAATAAAGTTTGGGGGAAATTGAAAACCACAGTCTTGAGTCTATAAGGGCTGGCATTATGTAGGAAGATCGATAAATAGGGCATAAAGGCTTACTGCTGAAGTGTTATCCGGGTACCTGTGATGCCTTCACCAGTCTGGATGTGTTTACTGCTCTCTTCTGTGATGAACAATTGTCATCCTGGTAACAAGAGGACAAGGTTTGTTCTATAAATGTAGCCTCTTCTTTAAGGTAAATGAAGGGGAAGTAGAGAGCATTTCTCGTGTTTGCTTCTGAATTGTGTTTAGGTAAAAATAACCCTCATGACAATTTTGATGCTCAGGATGAAGAACTAGGCACAGATGCTGGAGCCCACATGAAAAATATAGGACTATCACTGGGGCTTAATGGTCACCAGCCTAGCTCAGAATCCGTGAGAGACCTTGATTCAATGGAATAAACTGAAGAGTGACAGAGCAGAATACCTGAAATTCTCCTTTGAACCCTTGTGCATGGACAGATACATGCACATACATGTGGACATATACAACTAAATATATATACCTGCACATCACATCCATAAACATCCAAAATAATGATAATAAAAAAAAAAAACAAATAAACTTTGCTCTTTCAGCAAGAATAAGGTTCAGTTGAGAATAGAGTTCTTTTCATTAAGATAAGGTATATTTTCTATTTTGCCTGTATTACTGGAATCCTAATCCTCATCCAGACTATACATTTTTGTAAGAAGCCGCAGTGAGCGGTGTTAGCCAGCAGATGGCGTTGACATCTGGTGCTCTCCCAAGTTTACAGAGAAACTGCGCATGTGCCTAGGGACAAAGACCGCCAAGTCACGAGCCATCCCGGGCGTATTACGCTCCTGAGCAAACAGCCAATCAGAGGTGAGCATGCCGCTCCAGGGCACATATAAGCAGTGCTTTTGGGGTGTCGGGGGTGGCCCTCTGGAAGATGTAATAAAGAATGGCTGCAGAAGGATCCTGTGTGTCTGTCCGTGATTTCTTGCTGGCAGGAAACCTGCGCGCACGACACATTTTAGCCTAATCTGGGATTTCATTTATTAATTTCACAAATATTAATGGAGCTCACACCAGGCTGCAGGCCTGTTCTGGGCCCTAGGTATACCTGTGAACAAAACTAACAAGGTCTCTCTCCTCAGAGGACAGAGGAGTTGTTGCTGGCTGCTGACAGGCAGTGTTAAACAGGGGGCAAATACAATAAGAAGCTGACTCCAAATGAATGGCCTTAATAAAAACTACAATTAGGAAATGAGAGAAGCTTTAATAATTGAGGTGCTGTAATTAGGTGAAGCTAATTTTAAGTTCAAGAACATGTTTTTGAAAACAAAGTACATTTGTTTTTCTTCAATAAAATTTGCGAAATGCTTACATTTAATTCTCTACTGTTGAGCCTAACTATGTTCTATGGGAGACTGACTTATTGTTGTTTGATTTTATTTTCTTTACTGGTGTGTTATTTGCCTTAAAAGAAAGAGCTTAGCTCTTTCTTAGCTGCTAAGGAAGAGAGACAACTTTCAGGTATGAGTTGAAGCTACATTATCCCTGTTTGACTGCTGGCAATTTACGTCCCAGATTAGCTCTTTCAATCTTCCCTTACAATTGTAGTGAATTCAGTAGTTCAAGTAACCCTATATCATGATGACTGTATCTGAAATACATACCTTTTTCATTAAATAAATATATACCTTTCATTAAATAAATGAAGTAATTTTCAGGGTCATAAAACTTTTTGAAAACTTTAGGGTTTGGAAAAGTATATCATCATATGTTAAATATCATTAAAATAATGCTACTTGTAAACATCTACTATATAATACATTTTATTTAAATCACATACTGTTTCCATCTTTAAAATAAAATATTCATGCAGCTGTGAGTATGTAGTTCAAAAGAGTGGTAGGCCTGAGCCACAGCCTGCTGTGGCTCTCTCTCTCCCGGGTAGCAGGGGGCCTGGTGCTGAGGCCCAGGTCTCTCTCTCTCTCCTCCTGGGGCTGGCCTGTTTGCTGCTCGGTGCCTTAATTAAAAGGGAGGCAATGTAAGAATGAGTTATTTTATTGTAGGAAGGGGGATTATGCTGGTTGAGTAGAGAGAAGGAGAGGAAGGAGAGAGAGAGAAAAAAGAAGAAGAGGGAGAAAGAGAAAAGAACAAAGAGCAAAGAGGAGAGAGAGAGCAAGAGGGTAAGAGTTAGTAAGAGCAGAAGAGAGCAAGAGAGAGAGGAGGGGGCAAACCACCCCTTTTATTGTATGGGGCGTGGCATGCCTGGCTTGTGGTCAGATGACTGTGAGTAAGGTCCAGCTAGAATGCTGGGAGTTTGAGGCAGTGTCTGCCTGATAGAGCACACATCTCCTGCAGGGGCAGCTGTGAGGGGTCTGGGCTGAAATCTGAGCCATGGTCTCAGGAGCAATTCATCGAATGCCTTCCATCCCTTCTGAGTAAGATGCTCAGTGGGTCTCCGGGGTTCCAAGGTGGCTCTGCTCTACTGGACTCTGGCTGTCAGAACTGCTCACTGCCCCACATGAGTACTCCAATGGACATCCTGAAATTGGCTTCCATTGACATTATAGAGTTATAATATAGGGCAGATTTTAGAGGCATCTGTGATATCAGGCATCAGAAAGCAGGAAGTCAAATGAGGAATAATTAATTTTAGGAGATATGTTTATAAAATTCTCCTGAATTAGATAAACACCTGGAGACCCATAAAGACATAGAGGAAACACAAGGTGGGTATCATTAGAATTCTTTACTTTAAACTTGTTAAAATAAGATAAGTCCTCACAGCGTGGCTCCTGAGCATGGAAATGTTCCATGTGAGGGACATAGAAAAATGGGCAAGCTTGAGACTGGCTTCCTGCGTTTGGAGAAGATGTGGTTCTGCCTTAATATCTTTGCTTGCCCAGAGTACATTCTCTTGTCTACAACTTTCCCTCATACCACCACAGGTGCACATGTGATCATCTCTAACTCTGCAGCATAAGAGGTTAAAAAAAATCTAGTTTCTCCTGCCTTCTTTTGTCTTAGGTGATCCTCCTGACAGCATGCTATTGAGGAGACATTTTTCACTCGTTAACATTATGTTTCTCGGCTTGTCACCTCAACTCTCCTGGGCTTCAGTGTCCTAACCTATACAGAAAAGAGTTAGAAATTCTATTTTTAAAAATCTTTATCCCCAACCTTGGAGTCCTCCAAAGAGCCTCATATTTGAACTAATTCCTTTGTGTTATTATTTGTGAAAAGTAGTGTTTTTGCAAAAATGAAACAAAAGAAACAACAAAAGAAAATCCATAACTTCCTAGAGTGTTCCTCTTCCTGGTATCTTGGTCCATTACATAATGAACATTTATAATACCTTATTTAAAGATCTGATAATTCTTAGTAATGTCTCTGTGATATTAGAGATTGAACCCAGGTCATTGTGCTTGTTAGCATATCCTACCCATGAGCTATATATATCCTTAGCTCTTTCTTTGATATTTAATTGTTTATGACTTCCATTTGGCAGGAATATCTAATTAGTAGGCTTTTATGTCCGTAGTTTGGCTGTGCAAAGGTGTTGATGGTCACTTAGGCAGGAACATTATTTTACCTCCCCGTCCAATCGATTTAATCCACAGAACCTTGTAACTGGTCCTTAGCAGCATATTTACTAGCAGAGGCAAGTACTTACTCTGTGAGCCCAGATGATGAAACAAAGAGACGGCTTCAAATGCTCTCTTCTGCACCATCTTGATGCTACTGCTCAAAGCTACCCTGTAGATCCTATTTAGTAGATGACAGACCTGATACTTCCAGTTGCTTCCAGGACACTTCTACAGCGTGGCTAACACCAAACAAGAAGAGCTAGATCATACTGTGGTATGAGCAGGATTCCATTTTCATTGCCCTTTAAGGGATTCTATGTGCCAATAGCTAGTGTTCTTTTTTTTGTGCCTTTATCAAGGTGTTTCATGTTGGACAGCAAATCACAATCATCAACACAGATACAGCAGGTCAGAAAGAGGGGGTGATAGCTCAGATGGGAAAACATTGGTGAAGATTTTGCCTATGAAAACTTATAGACCTCAAAAATACACTCCAAGTATCCACACAGAAACTACATTTCATATCCTTTACAGACTGATAAGTGGTAGAGATAGTTTTAAGAAGTGAAGTAGGAGTTTAGAACTGGTATTGTATATTGGCTGTACTTCTTAAAAAGCAAGTTTGCCTGTGTTTCATTCTTTTGGCCACTCTTAGTAGATATCAAATTGAGGGTGATTATAAAAATCTCTTATGGCAGAGAACACAGGATATACACAGACAAGGCCCTTGAGTGTGATTCATACTGACCCTGTCTCCTGTGTTACCATGCTCTGAACCTCACTAAGAGTAACAAACACATAGCCTGGCTCCGGGTCCCTGGAGTTAGACAGCGTTTAGTGTGCATTTGTTTCCCTGATATTTGAAACATGGTGAAATAGAATTCTAGAATCTTTTCTATTTCCAATCTCACTAATTATGTGACTATGTTCAGAGATAACATTCTATAACATTTTCCCATGCAAATTTTCATCTCCATGACAATAATGCTTTTTCTCCAAAGAGAAGAAAAGTCATAGAAAACAGAAAACTCACTTGGGATGCATTGTGGGCAGCCACACATGGTTTTCTTGGTTGAGAATAAATTTTTGTAAT
>JADRCD010228188.1:4770-22788 GCA_019843815.1 Montemys delectorum | reverse complement strand
CAGCACAGGGTCGCAGCACAGTTTTGAATAAGAAAACTCATGTTCTCATGTTGCTTGTAAGAGATGATGACCTCTGTCTTAGGGTTCCCATTGCTGTGAAAAGACATTATAACCAAGGCTACTTTTATAAAGGAAAACATTTAATTGATGTTGGCTTACAGGTTCAGAGATTCAGTCCATTATCATCATAGAGGGAAGCATGGCAGCACCCAGGCAGTAATGGTGTGGGAAGAGAACATCTTGTTTTTAAGGCAAACAGAAAACATTTTTCCCAGGCAACTAGGAAGAGGGTCTCAAAGCTCACTCCCACAGTGATACACTTCTTCCAACAAGACCATGCCAATTCCAACAAGACCACACCTTCCAGCAATGCCATCCCTGGCTTAAACATATTCAAACCACCACAACCTTGTCTTGCTAATAATACTTGAAAGCATATTTTTAAGTGCATCAGAGAAAATTAAGAGCTGACTTCAGCAAGTTCTTTGTGGGCATTTATAGAATCGGAAGCATATTTTCCTTTGGATTATAGGCATGTCAGTCCTGAGTCATTTGATTTTCCATGATTTGTGTCATACTATTTGTATTCTTATGTCCATGAAAATGTTCAGAAGAAAATTTGTATGAACGTTCCCTACATTGTGAACAGTACTAGCTTATTTTAGGGATAACTTACTATTTTTGAGTAACATAGAGTATCTGTATCTTACACAATCTTTAAAATTGAGGAAGTTGAAATATGAAACATTTTTCATTTTTTCTCAAGGACTACATTTAATGAATGGTAGATTTGATATTTGAAATATGAATCACTGGTTCTAATTTATTAGTTACTCTTTTAATCTGGTGACCTAATAGTTAATAAAGGCATATTAAAGGCAGATAGGCTTAGTTTAGACCAGTTTGAAGGGGTCTCTTCCATCATGGTAGGGTGTACATGGTAGAGGAAGTATAGTGATGGGCAATAATGCAGGAGGTGAGATTGCACCTCCCATCAAAAAATAGAGGGAGATGCATTGTTGGTTTTCTAAAGCTCTTGTTACTCAGCATGGGAGCCCAGCTCATGGAATGGTGAAGTCTACATTCTCTGCTTATTTAAAACTTTCCTGGAAATGCCCTCCTCACTGAAGTATACAGTGGTGTGTTAGCACAACATGACTCCTCATTTGTTAGTAGTAGTTCTCACACTTTGATTGCATCAGCATCACCTGGTGAGTTTGTCAAACACAAGTGGTTCGGTCACAATACCTGTAGTCCTCATTTGGTGGGTCTGACTTGGGAGTCTGTTCATTTATTTATTTAGGAAATATATGCTGTCATCCAATACAGCCTGATCAGTTCGCCCTGGCTCCACCCACTCCCCTCAGCTCTGTGATACTTCTTCCCTCAAATCCCTCCTCCTATTTATTTCCTTTGAGAAAAGAATGGGCCTCCAAGAGACAACAACAAAATGGGACAAAACAAGATAAAATAGGCCAGAGACCTAATTTTGAGGCTGGACATGGCAACCCAATAAGAATAAGGAGTCCTAAGAGCAAGCAAAAGAGACACACCTCTCCCATGATTAGGAATCCCACAAAAACACCAAACTAAGGACAAAAGCATTTATGCAGAGGACCTCTTGCACACCCATGGAGGCTCAGTGCTTGTTGCTTCAGTCTCTGTGGGTCTACATGAGCCTTCCTTAGACCAATTGATGGGTCATGTTCTCCTAGTGTTCTCCATCCCCTCTGACTTCTACAGTCTTTCTTCTCCTTCTCCTGGTGGGTTCTACAATATATGAGGTGAAGGACACAATTTAGATCTTTAATTTAGACTTTCTGCATGATGACTGGCTGTGAGTCTCTGCACCAGTTCCCATCTGCTGCTGCACGAAGCCTCTCTGATGACTGGACAACAACCTACAAGTACATCCGAGTATCATTAGGAAATTCTTTTGCTTGCCATATCTGCTTATACCCTTGGATTCTGGGCTTTCCAGTCTGGATGTCCAAGCAATGCTTGGCATCGAGTTAAAACACACATTTCTGACCACAAGTTCTGTGCCACCATTGCCCTAGCACATCTTGCAAGCACGGTAAATTATATGTAGCAAGTTCTGTCAATGGGTTGGTGTCCAGGGTTTTCTTTCTGTAGCCTGCAGAGTACCTTCTCATGCCGAAGAGATTAGAAATAGGGGTGAAGGATCCATACGGGTACCAGTTATGCCTTTCTATGTTCAATGATCTGTGTGGATATTGGTCTCCTCAGTGTGGCCTTGTTGCTAGTTTTTAGAGAACAATCTTCTGCCAATGCATCAGGCTGGTTTATTTATGGATCTTCAGGGAACCTCCTTGTCCAGCAACTCAACTGAATGCAACCCAGTCCCAATACTGGGAGACGTCCTTAAATATAAATATGACCAGTTTAAACTGTGTGCCCTCCATTACTAGGAGTTATCACTAGAGTCACCCTCAGAGATTCCAAGAAATTTCCACTCTACTAGGTTTCCACACTGTTCCAAAAACTGCTCTCTTTTCACCTGTTTTTCCTCTCTCTCTCTCTCTCTCTCTCTCTCTCTCTCTCTCTCTCTCTCTCTCTCTCCCTCTCTCTCTCTCTCTGTTTCTCTCTCTCTGTCTCTCTCTCTCTCTATCTCTTTCTCTCTCTCGATATCCACCTGATACCCTCCCTCCTATGTCCACTGACACCCCTTGCAGCTGCAAAATCTATTCTATTTCCCCTTCTCAGGTAAATCCATTCCCACCCCCCTATAGCTCTCCTCTTTACCTAGCCTCTCTTGGAATAGACATATGCAATATATTTACTTATGAGTGGATAATAGCTGTTAAGATAATTATAATCAAGCATTTATATTCTTACAAATTTATAGGAAATTCTGTTGTAGCGGACTGGCTGGCATGCTTTCACACTCACTGAACGGTACTTTACCTATTATCTTTTTTGATTTTTCTATACTCAATGCTCTAACTATAAAATAGAAAAGAAGCCATCATATTCAATGAACAAAGAGAACAATGAGAAAAGATTATGTTAAGAATCAAAAGGAAAATGACATATAATTTACAGAGACAACTTTACCCCTTGGTACATGAAGAATAAAAGCAAGATTCTAGGGTTGTAGATAATACAGCTTTTCAGAGATGCATTATTCATTTCTAGCTGTCCTTCATCAGTGCCTGACCATCTCTCCATACTACCCATGTTCAGTGATTATTTAAAACTGCCCCTTGCCAAAGAATATTTTTTCTTTTTTTATCAAATCTGTCTATAGAACTTTTAGAAGCAGTATTTATTCTTAGACCAACTTCGTATACCTCTTTTTCTAAACAACCTATCAAGCAAGTCTTAAAATTCTTCTCCTTTGTCATAATTATACTTTGTGTGAGATTCTTATCCTGGAATGCACTTAAGACAAATTCTATATTTCTAACCTGATTTATAATGAAGACTTATTCATCTTTCGGTTTCCCGTAGGAACAAGCATTCTAGAACCTGGCATGTGCTCAATGAGGGGTCGCTGGATTGAAGCACTCAAACATAAAGCCAGGTCAGGTAAAAAAAAAAAAAACTTTAAAGTTTAGTTTGATGTTAAAATTACAGATTACAATGCCGAGGCTTCAAATCATGGAATAAGAAGCTCACCTGCCAGTATCTGAGGCATACTTTATAAAGCCTAAAGGTTTTTACCATCATTCATGATGGGTTGTTAATACACTAATATTTATCCAAGGCCAAAGAATCATTTAAGCTGATTTGTCTGATGATGATTGGTTTACTGAGTTATGTCTAATAAGTATATGAAGTTTATGGGTTATGGTTTCCAGTTTAGAGATAAAGAGAGCAGACTGGCTTAAATTGTTATTATGCAACTATGGATAATTGCCCACTGTTGTGTCTAACCATGATTCCCACTTTTTTCTATGATAAATAAATGAAAGCTTAACGTTACTAGTATGAATGCCTGTCTTTGTTAGGGTTGCTCAGAACAAACACCATGAGAATGTATCTCTTATTAGGGAATTGAGGCTGGCTTACTCTTTCAGAGGTTTAATCCATTATCATCATGGCAGGAAGTATGGGAACTTGCCTGCAGGGATGGCCAGGCAGGCAGACATGTTGCTGGAAAAGAAGCTGACAGTTCTGCATCTGTATCTGCCATCAGCGGGCAGAGAACTTGTTTCAGCTTCTGAGAGACCTTTAAGCTTGCCTCATAGTGACACACTTCCACTAACAAAGCTATCCCTTCTACAGCAATGCCACACCTCCTAATAGTGTCACTCCTTAACTAACTTAACTAACAAACACACAAGTCTATGGGGGCCACTCCTATTTAAATCACTATAGTGCCTGTTCAGTATTATTCTGTAATACAGACATCAAGGTTGTAGATCAGTGTGTGAGAGGATGGATTTCAACTGCCTCTATAACCCCCCAAATCTGACTCCTCAACTTTCCAGACAAAGAGAGTAAAAAGGAATGACAGAAAAATCTCCTCTTTGTTAAATAAAAGACTTCGGGTGACTGTCAATCCATGTCTGGAATAATGGTGTCCTATGCTGTTATGTTGTGACAGCTTGTTTTACAAGGGCTAGTGGTCAAATGCATATTTCTACGTTTGATGAAAGCAGAAAGGGGAAACTGCACTTTTCCTTTAGGAGATTCTAAAATGTTCTACATATATGTCATGACAGTCTTTACTAATATTGTCAGTTCTAGCATTCAAAGGCTAGACAAATACTAGGCTAAAAATAATCAGCATTTCATTAACTTGAGATTTTGCGAATGGGGATATCTGGCAGAAATTCCAACAAATCTCTGCCTGGTGCTCAAATCTATACTATACCAAATTCAAGAACTGAAGAAGTTTTCTAAAAATTTTCTCCCAAAATACAATTTTAATATTTTGGCCAATATTTCTCCAAGTATCTTTTTTTCTCTACCTAGCTTCTGTTTTTTTTTAATTACATATATGGAATACTGCACTGACTCTTATCCCAGGATCCTAACTTTTTAAATGTTTTTTTTCTATTTTCATGGATTGCTATAGTTTCTATTGTAATATCTTACAGCATACTAATATTTTATGTAGGATATAATTTGGATTTAATTCTATTATTTATTGTGTTATGACTTTGGTGGTTTCATTTAGTAAAGACTTACTACCCAATATTTATTTATTTATTAGTTTGTAATTTTCCCTTTTATTAAACATATTAATTTCTGACAATCCATATCTATCTATCTATCTATCTATCTATCTATCTATCTATCTATCTATGACATTTCTATCTAATCTATGTTTATTCTTCTCTCATATCTTAAATCCTGACTGCTGTTTCCCCTCCTGCCAATCATCCCAGCCCCTTCCTTCACCTTCCTACTCCCTTTGATCCACTTGTCCATTTCCTTTCAGAAAAGAGAAAGCTTTCCAGAGATATCAACCAAACACAGTATAACAAGTAACAATAAGACTACTCAGAAACCCTCAAGTGAAAGCTGCACAAGGCAACCTGGTAGGAGGCACAGGGTCTTAAAGCAGGCCAAAGAGCCAGAGACACTCCCATTCTCACTGTTAGGTGTCTCAAAAGAATACCAACTATGCAACCATAATACATATGCAGAAGACCTAGGTAAGAGCCATACAGACTCCCTGATTGTCAATTCAGTCTCCGTGGTCCGCTTTGAGCCCTGCTTATTTGATTCTATAGGTGCTTTTCTTATGGCGTTGTTGACTCCAATGGCGCCTACAATCTTTCTCCCCATCCTCAGGGTTCCCTGAGCTCTGCTTAATGTTTGGCTGTGTAACTCTGCATCTGCTTCCATATGTTTCAGGATGAAGCCTCTCTAATAAGGATTGGTGTAGAATCTGGCCTATGCGTATAAGCAGAATATCATTAGCAATCATTTCATGACTATTTTCCCATGCTAATTGTGTTTGGTTTTATCCCCGTCTCTGGGATTTCCAGTCTCTGATTCCTGGCCAGCCAGGTAGTGAATGTCAGGCCTGAGCTTTATGTTGTGGCATGGGCCTCAACTTAAACCAGTCATTGGTTGGCTACTCCCACAAGTTATGTGCCACCTTTACCTTGGCATATCTTATAGGTAGGACAAATTGTAGGTTGAAGTTTTTTGGCTCAGTTGTTGTTCTGCTTCCTTCACTAGAAGTCTTGCCTGGTTACAGAAGCTGGCCAGTTCAGTCTACATAGCTCCCATTACTGGGAATCTTCATTAGGGGTACCTTTACAGATTTCAGGGAATTTCTAGGTTTCCACATAATGCCTAGAATGCTCCCCAATTCCAGTTGATTCTCCTATGACTCTCTTTCTCCATCTTCTGACCTGATCTCTCCTTTTTCCATCCTCGTACACCCCCAGTACACCCATGAAATCTATTCTATTCCCCCTTCTAAAGGTGATCCATACTCATACCTTTGCCCATTACCCTTTCTTGAGCCCTTTTTGTTGTTTAGCCTCTCTGAGTCTGTGGATCCATGGATGAAGCTGAGTACCTACCATGTTTATCTTTCCGAGTCTGAATTACTATCTTAGAGTATCCATTGCTGTGAAGAGACACCACGACCAAGGCAACTTTTAATTGGGACAGGCTTATAGTTTCAGTAGTTTAGTTCATCATTATCATAGCAGGAAGAAAAACATGGTGCAGTAGAAGGAGCTGAGAGTTCTCCATCTTGATCCAAAGGCAGCCAAGAGAGGGTTCTCTCTTACATACTGGGAAGAGCTTGAGCACTAGTAGCCATCAAAGCCCACATACACAATGATACACTTCCAACAACTAGGCACATCTACTCCAAACAGGCCACATCTCCTAATAGTACCATTTCCCATGGGCCAAGCATATTCAAATCACCACAATTACCCCACTCAGGATGATTTTTTTCTAGTTGTATCTATTTGCGTGGAAATTTCATGATACCATTATTTTTAACAGCTGAGTAATACTGTATCATGTGAATATGCCACATTTTTTTATCCAGTCTTTGTCTGAGCAACATCTAGGCTGTTTTCCATTTCTGGTAATTAAGGATGCTATAAACATAGTTTAGCAAATATCCTTGTTGTAGGATAGAACATCCAGTGGGTATATGTTCAGAAGTGGTATATATATATGGCTAGGTAATGAGATAGGCTGATTATTAATTTCCTGAGGAAAAGCGATACTGATTTCCAAAGTGTCTGTAAAAATTTTCCCTCCCACCTCAGTGCAGGACTATTCCTCTTGCTACACATCCTCATCAGTATGAGTTGTCACTTGTATTTTTGATCCAAGCCATTCTGACAGTTGTAAGATGGAATCTCAAAGTAGTTTTAATGTGTATTTCTCTGATGGCTAAGGTTGTTGAACATTTATTTAAGTGTTTATCATCCATTTGAGATTTTACTGCTGATGATTCTATTTAGATAGGTACCCCATTTTTAGATTAGATGATTTGGTTTGTTGATGTCTTTATATATTTTAGGTGTCTGTCAGATATGGAGTTGGTGAAGGTCTTTTCCCATTCTGTAATCTACCATTTGTTCTATTGCTGGCTGCATTCTTTGCTATACAGAAGCTTTTCAGTTTCACTAGGTCAAATTTATTAATCCTAGATCTTAGTGCCTGTGCTACAAGAGTCCTGTTCAGGAAGTTGTCTCCTGTGCTAATAAGTTCAAGGCTATTTCCCATTTTTTCTTCTATCAGGTGCTTTCTATCTGGCTCCATGGTAGGATCTTTGAGCCATCTGGACTTGAGTTTTGTTCATGATACAGATTATTTTTGCTTACAATATAATCTAAGTACAGTTTTCCCTCCTTCTGCTTCTTCCAGTCCCTTACCACCTCCTCTTTCTTCCCTTACACTTTGAAATGTAATTTTTTCAAGCCTGCGAGATAATCACACACAAGGAAAGAGATAAGACAACACTATCACTTTGAAGTCTCCTTTACTATTGATTGATTTTGGGATCACATTTTCAGGTTACTTTCAGTGATCTCTGTTTGAGTTCAGAAGTAATGTTTTTAATAGATATTTGATTGGCATTCTGATTTTTGGTATTTGCCTAATAAGGGAATTAGAGTCCCTTTTAGTTGCCAATGAAATGATTTCTAGGACAGTCTAGTCTTTGCAAGATCAAGACACTCATGCTTTCTAAAAGGGTTGGAGAAATTGATAAAATTATCTAGAGACTATTAAAGATAATTTGGGACTTGAATAGCATAGGCTTTCTCAAATACTCCAAATCTTGACAAATATTCAGCTTTCAGTAGTGGTTCATATACATCTATGCTTTGATTTTCATTGAATGTCAATAGATAAGTATGTTAGGATTAAAATATACCAAAGAGTATGGGTTGAATCTTTAATACTGCTCTTAGTTTCATGTCTTGAGCATATGGTGCCTAGTTGGTAGTTTCATTATGGAAGATGATGGAACATTTGTGTAGGGCCAAGCTGGATTACATATGTGAGTATGTGTGGGCCCTTGAAGATGATACAGGCCTTCATTTCTGGTTCTAGCTCTCTTCTTCTAATCTTCTACTATATGATGAATGCTGAAACACACTTCAACCACCATGTACTCTCCCTTGCCTTCCCCTTCTTGATGAGCAGAAAGAAACTCTTCTTCCTTTTTGTTGTTTATGCCATGTTTATACAGGCAACATAATGAATTTAAGAAAAATCAGTTGCTAACTTGCTAATTTTATCTAACAATGATTAATACTTAAAATAGTCCATTACATAGACCACTATTTGTAAATATTTAAAAATTTAAATGTTATTAAAGTATTTTGTAATAATATACTTAAAATAGAATATAATTCTCCCAAAACATGTGATATAGAATAAATCGAATATGAAAATATAGTTCCTCAGTTAAAATGACAAAGAAAAAAATATTTTTAGTATACATAGTAATTTTTTTAAATTTTTGGTTCCTACACCAATGTGACTTGATACTGTCTATCAACACTTGAAAAAGATCAGTATGGAAATTCTTGAGGAAACTTGACCTACTATGAAGTAAGACTGTCTATGCGGTAATTTTTAAAGTTGATTTCCTAATTACCTTTTAGAGTCTCATAAGTGACTAGTACCATAATACAATGCATAGCAACAGACAATGCAAAGACAAATAAAAGCCTGAAGAAAAATTGTAGAGATATGAAAAATTCAATGATATTCTATTTTTTCTGTGTGATATTTAACTTCAAAAAGGCATTTAAGAAAAGTTGTGTATTTATTATATATGTTTCTGTTACATTAAAAGTATTTAGCATAAATATGTCTTGCAGTAGTTTTATTTCCTAGTATAAAAGTATTTGGAATTCACAATAATTATTTTCTATCTTTAGAAATTTTGCTATTAATAGAAATATCATCTGTTTTATATTTCTGGATTATATTGGTTTTATAGAGGCAGAAAAAAACAGACTTTCAAGTATAGAAATAATGCACAAAACCAAAACTTTGCACAACCGTTTAGTATGTTTATATAAGCTTCATGACATAAGACAAACATTATTTTTTTTAGATATTTTCTTTATTTACATGTAAATTTTCCCTTTCCCAGGTTCCCCTCCAAAAAACAAACAAACAAACAAAAACAACAAGAACAAACTTCTTTTGTCTCCCCCCTCCCCATGCCTGCCACCCCACCCTCTCCCACTTATTGGCCCTGGCATTCCCCTACACTGGGGCACAGAACCTTCACAAGGCCGAGGTCCTTTCCTCCTATTGATGATCAAATTTGCAATCCTCTACTATACACATGCTGCCAGAACATTCAGTCCCACCCTGTATAGTCCTTGATTGGTGGTTGGGTCCCTGGGAGCTCTGAGGGTACTAGTTAGTAATTGTTGTTTGTCCTAAGGGGCTGCAAACCCTTCAGCTCCATAGAACCTTTCTCTAACTCCTTCATTGGGGACCGTGTACTCAGTTCAATGAATGGCTGTGAGCCTCTACATCTGTATTAGTCAGGTATTGTCAGAGCCTCTCAGGAGATAGCTAGATGCTTGTCCTTCCTTCAGTCTCTGCTCCATAGTTAATCTCTGCCACTCCTTCTGTGGGTGTTTGGTTCCCCTTTTTAAGAAGGAATGAAATGGCCACCTTTTGGTCTTCCTTCTTCTTAAGTTTCTTGTTTGGAATATAGGAAGAATGACCCACAAACATTATTTTAAGATATGTAAAAAGTAAATGAAATAATGGAAATAACAATCTGCAGAACCAGGAGTATCTGATACTAGAGAAGAGATAATGCACAGCTCTACATTGTATGTAACTCTTCCAAGTACTGTAGCAATGTATATGTTTTATATACCAGAGAAGAAAGCAGAATATCAAGAAAATGTTTGTATGTGACTATAGGACAGATAGGAACAACTAAAATATAGTCATAGGGAAGGTCTCAGAGATTCAATGTATAAGATTCTAATTGTCCTTTTCCCATATGGGTACACATGGACATAGAGTTTACATTTAGAGATAATTTGTTAAAGGAAGGGGAAACATTATTTGATTTCCTCAGTGTTTACACAGGTCTTTATAGAGTAAACTAGAAATTCATCAATGTTTATTCAAGGTTTTTGCCTACAAGAACTTATCTATGTTATACAAGAAAGAGGCATTTGAGTATGCAGAGAAATGTGTTGACAAAGGAGAAAGTACACAACTTCTGTAGGCACCACCCCTAGAGATAAACAACATAATGAGTCCATAGAAAGTTGTTATGTATCATCTTCCTTTGCAAAATACTGTGGATTTTTCTTTACTTCTTTTGGAGATCTTGATAAAATTGATTTGTCTTTGAAGATAGCCTTTGCAGCTGCCATGTAGAATCCATATAAGATCCCATTTTACAAGCCAAGAGCAGAAAATGACCAGCATCTTTCAAGGCCAACTCCAAGGGACTGAAATAATTTGACTGGTCTACCTTGGGATATATGTTCATCTTTGTTCACATTAGCTATTTTCCTGAGGATTTTGAGGCTTTAATACTGTGTTGTGTGGCAGTTTCCTCTGGAATTAGAACCTTCCCCATCAGAGGGAAACTTCTTAAGGTAGAGGAAAGTAAAACAACGGCATCCATACTTTGGGACAGACATCAGAGAGTAGTGATGACTAAATCACTCTCAAGACAAGCTGGGATGCTCGTAAAAGCACCACGGAGGAAGCAGAGACGAGACAAGCAGCCTAGAAGAAACAATTAAGTTGCCTGAGATAGGCTTAAACCATCACGTCTATCTGGAAAGTACGTCCTTCAGCTTGTTGAGCTGCCTGCAAGTTGTACAACGAGCGCTAGGGGTCGAGCTTTTGTAAACAGTCAGCCGTGCTGGGGAGGGCTTTTGGTAATACAGCTGTGTTTGAGGTATTTCTGCGCCTGTAAGTAACCTCTCACCTGCATTCTGTAAGTGACAATAAAACTCACTGGCTCATCAGTTCGGAACTTTGCGCTATTTGTCCTTTGGTCTGTGGCTAGCTGCCTATTTGGAATGAGTAGACATTTGTCCAGTGTTTAACAGTGTGACGCAACAGATGCTTATAGATAATGTTAGTTCTCTGAAAAGTGGTTTCAGAGCTGTGTGAACACTGCTACTGCACAGAAATGATATTTGTAAATACAGCCCCAAAATAGCTGTCACTGAGTGAGTCATTTATCCTAATAGGCCTCAGCCCAAACAGATTTTATCATCTAATTACCATAGCTTTAGAAACTGCAATAAATATTCTTTATATATCATTGTAGATAATGAATGTCCTTAATAAAAGTCTTCTAAATAATTTTTTCTTATGAATTTTTGGAACTACTAAGTGATTGCTGTGTTGAAATGATTATAGCAGGAAGGTCCCCTTTGGACACCAGATTTAGGTCAAATTAATTCAAATTGGTATATACATGTCAGCTGAAACAATTTCACAGAATGATTATGGAAGTGTTTATGCATGCAATGGACACAATCTATAGATACAATAGCATTGGAAAACATGTTGAAGCCCTGTTTCTTAAATGCTGTATCATCCATACAAGAGAAGCCTAAATGCCATTCCTCACTAACAGGGAAGGGAATGTGTACGTACCATTTGGTCTGACATGCAACAAAAGCCTTTCATACAATATCCAAAATATGGATTTGATTCGGGAGAAATAGGATTTGCTAGCCTTAAGACATGCATAAAAATGCTAAGAAAACATCACTCTTAAGTTGTGTTTTTTCTCCATACATTCATTTTCCATCTTTAGTTTGTGGGATGGGGTGGAATTAAAAGTCAAATGATGTTTTCTGGTATCTTGTAGTATTTGTGAGCACCTGTTTCTGCTTAAATAACTTAATTACAAGGGAGAATTATTCATGTATTTTACTCTTTAGATTAGAAAGGTAGATAGATCTTAATCAGACATATTTTAGCTAGGTCAACATAGGATAGATCGCCAAAGTAGATTTTTATAAACAATCCATGTGAAAACTTTATAGATCCCTGGGAATACAAGAGACTTTGGTCACATATGACAAAGCTTTGGGCCTTGTTTTGCCAAGTTTTTCCTAGAAGCTGAAAGCATGCATAGTTAAGGAGGTTATGTCCCTCTTGAGCATGGGTAGTCTTGAAGTGTTTGTTTCTGGTTTCTTTGGAGACTCAGTTGTGTCATGTGATGTTTTTCTGGAAATTGTCCTATGAGAGGATCTTTTTGCTGAAGCAGGCACGTGGGAGGATGTTTTGCTGAGAGCAGACACGTGTTGTTGTTATTTTTTTTTTCCTGGAAGTAGCCTAGAAAAAGAGATATTTTGCTCTAGTAGACACATGAGAGAACAAGTGACATCTGGAAAATGTATAAATATAAGCCAACAGACAATAGACAATGCTGTGTGGTATTTGTTTGCCTTGCCACTTTCTGCTGATCATTGTGGTTGTGCAGAAAGAAACACAACAAATAACTTCTGGTGGTATTCCAGCAGCTTTTTGCCACTTCCTCAGCCTCAGGCCTATTGGCAGAGACTCATGGTTTCTTCTGGGCCAAACTGTCATTGCTGATTCATGAATGTTGTTTTGGAGTGGATTAAGCTGAACTACTGATATTCTGAAAATGGAGACTGGACTCACCAGAAAGAACTATTCCTATACAGGTCCACATTCTCCTTTGCCTTAACTTTTCCTTTCTACTACCTCTGGTAGTTGGCACACTAGAAGGGAGGTTAAAGCATTTAAATACACTTATTAATGAAGGTTTTGAAAAGTATAAGCCTACACAATCTATATAATTATGCTTTAGATATGAGCAAAGAGCCCCATACCACCTTCAACCCTTGCTTTGTATGCTTTCTGAAATTGATTGTGATCGTGTATTTTCTACTGAAGAATACACTGCAAGATTCAGAGAAAGGATCATGAAGCTGTATGAAGGACACAGATGGAGTTTGGACTTGGAGGTTAGATAGACATGCCACTAGACACAACTGTGTAGATCAGAGAGGCAAGAGTAGAAGACAAGAATATGCCCTTGTGGGGAGTAAGAGCTGCTTCTCTTAAAGCTTCTACATTGTTGAAGAAACTTAATGAATGCAAAGAATTCTCACAGACCCACACTTACCAGCTGTTTTGAAAGTTCACTTATTTAGAAAATGAGTGGCCATTATTCCCTTTCAATTTGTGGTATATTTTATAAATTTTAAGGACTCTTGATATACGATCCTTCATTTGCACTCTTGCCCAGTGACTTTCAAATATAATAAGTCAACATTTTTAGATTCTTAGGAGTGTCAAGAAAAATGTAAAATGCTTTATTAAAATGCAATGCCTTATCTCAACTCTAAATTGTTTGTTTTGTAGGGGAGGTTGGAGAACTAGTAATAAAAGAAAATCCTTTAGCTTCCAATCAGACATCTTAAGCTAGAATGAAAACAGACAAAGAAGCTGGTTTATGCCTCCCATAAGCTTACTCCTGCATTTAACCCTGTCTCATTTGATTTTCAAGAACTAGGGAATGTACACTTAAGGAATGCCTTCTAAAGGAGAATAAAGGAGACATGCTTCACTATAAGGCCTGAGGAACAGCATATGAAAGTATGTCTATTCCAGGATTTTGTTCTCTGAGACTTACCTAGAGTCCTGAGAGACCCTTTCTATTTATTGGGCTACGATTTCTTAATGAAAATGTAACAAGTAGTACTATGAAGGTGCCCTATGTGTTTCTGAAGAATACATTAGGTTAAACAGATATGGGTTGAAATGTTTATTTCTTTAGTCATTTTACTGTTCATGCTAAATTGAGATAGGAAAAAGAACTCTGAGCCTTCTTGCATTGAGCCTTCTTGCATTGATGTACCTAGACCTGGCAGGGCACACCTACAACTGTAGCTAAAATTTGTATGAATAAAATAAAGTAGGGAATTCTCTTAAGCAATTTCCTTCACAGAATAATGATCCTTCAATGAGATCAATATCTTTTTTTGTGTGTGTGCCCTAACTTGCACAAACACAGCTTCATGTGATGCAACAAGAAGAGCTGTGGGTTTCAACAGGATTATAAAACTGAGTTTCCTATCACATTTCATCTGCAGATTACTTCCAGAGTGTTCACTCTCTTTGTTTTGCATTACACCTTAAGACATTCCCCCCATTCATGCAGTTTTATGAGACCTACTATTAAAGCAGATGTCAGTACATTAGTAACGTCAATATCATTCACTGCTGATCTAATGAACTGCCACATTTTCTAGCAGGTCAAAATATGAAACTGAAGTTAAGCATTTGCAACCTGCTCTGTTTTCAAGCTTGATATTCTATATAACTATTTGGAGAAGTTCCTTGTTATAAAGCTTAACATTTCCGTAGCTCATAGCTAACTTTCTGCAGGTAAGGCAGTTTACCAATATGTTCTAGTTTTAGAAGTTACATGTGTTTTCTGATCCTGTTTTAAACATCAACTGTGTAGCCAGCTTTGTACTGAATCTTTACTCTGTTGGAAGTGGAAAGACAAAGCTTTGATTTCAAAGCACTGTGAGAATAGCAGATGTAGCTGGCTTGTCATAGAGTAGAAATTCTTATACAAGTGCTGTTCCTGGTCATTAAGCAACTAGAGCTCCATGCTGACTATGTTAAAAATTCAAATAAAAGAAATAGAATTCAATGGTCTATTAATGTCAGTACTAGTTAGGTAAAGAATAAGCTACTGCTCTTTAAAAAGTAGATCTCAAATACAGTAGCTTAATACAATTTGTGATTCCTTGGGCAATGTCTTTACTTGCATGATGAAAAATGATAAGGGCTAGCAATTTTCTTACAAAACTAATGAGGCAGATTTTACACTTTTCACTTTCACATACATTTTCTTGACGACAACTAAGTCACAGAGCAGAAATAAATAAGTACAAAGAAGTCTGGAAAATGTAGTTATTCTCTGAGTAACCTTATAATCCATGAACTCTGTTATTTTGGGAGAATACCATAATGGACTTGAATAAACAACAGAAGTGTCCTTCACAGATTCACTCAGAACATTAAGATTTTCTGCATAGTTCATTCTACAAAGTAGAAGTTGCTCCAATATGATGCTGCAGTTACAGGACCAAGAAAGGGGATGGTTTCCATAGGACAAGGACAGATTGGCTTTCTGTAGGATTGATGTGCCTCTTTATGAGTTGGATAGACAGAGCGTCTGTAGTTGCCTAGGATGACCTCAGAGAATGCCATGGCCAAATTTAAACTTGGTGAAACTTGAGGAAATTGCCAAGAGATGCAACAGAGGTGCTGAAACAAGCTATTGGTACAACAAGGCAAGACCAGCTCAGCACTGGTTACATCAGTAAGTAAAATGTTTTATAAAGTTTTTTCTAACATAAGTGTTTTGTTGATTGTTTGGAAATTTCACATCATGAAATCTGATACATTCACTTCCCAATCCTTTTATGTTTTCTGTCCCTGCCCCCACCCTTATATGTGTGCTACACACAGACACAGACACACACACACACACACACACACACACACACACACACAGTAAAAATAAAAATAAAAAAGTCCAATTTGTGTTATCTATATACTCAGTGGAGCATGGTCAAGCTCTCAGTGGCCTTCCCCTGAAATAGAACTGAGTCCTTCCCTTCCCACACTTCTGTCATCAATTATGGAGAGCCGCACTTCAGCATCCTCGTAACAGTTCTTAAGGGTTCTCTTCAGTGGCTTCCTGTTTAGGCTGTTAGTCTTTTGGGGGAGGGCAGAGATGTGGGGCGATTAGGGTTGTCACAGAAGCCTTCCATGTCACTCATTCTTAACTGTGAGTCTGTAGTCATTTGTATACCAGCAATAGGAGCCTACTTGCTCTTCACAATCAGCAGATCACAGATCACAGTTCTCCACACGGCTTCTGAAGATAACACAGACTACAAACACAGCTCCTAACTGGAAGCAGGACCATGGTCCCCAGATAAGGCCCTCAGAGGCGGTCCGGTCCACGGATATCAACATGACCTCATGTGACAGCACAGACCACTCAGATCCGTATACAGTGTTAGCACGGTCCATGGAGGCCAACATGGCATCAGCAGCAACCAAGACCACAGACATCCACATGGACTTTGGTGGTAGCATGGCCAAGGACATCAACATAGACTCCACATGCAGTGGACCCATGGGCCCAGACATTAGCCTTCAGCAGCAGCACAGCCTACCAACATCAAGAGGCAGCTCTCAGACCATAGACATCCGCAGGGCCCTCCCTGGAAACATGGTCCATAGACATCAATATAGCCCTCAGGCAGGGGCAGGCAGAGCCTAGTGGTAGCCACGTCTGCTGTGCCAATCCAACAAGAGGCTTATATACAGTTTTTGCAATCAATATTGTACCTAAGTCTACCTCTTCAACTGGAAAGCCACCACCCCCACAATAATAATAGCAATAACAATAAGAACAACAACATAGATTTAGGCATTATTTTGAGACCTTTCTGCATGGAAAATATTTTTCCTTACCTGACCGTTAGAGAAACCTAAAATATATAACAAGGGTAATAAATATGACTGTGCAGGATGTGTGTTTGTGTGTGTTTGTGTGTGTGTGTGTGTGTGTGTGTGTGTAGCTACACACATCAACCTTTGGAAATGATTCCTACTGTTGGGATCTTCCATTTATGTGATGATCTGGCGCCACCCAGCAGACTAAATGAGCACTGACTGCTTTGTGTTCATTTTTGAAAGGGGAAACAAATGGGGTGACTTTGGTAGTGCTAAATAAAATAAATGCAATAAAAGAAAAAATAAATTCTCTTTTTAAAAGTATAAGCATTTTCATCAGGTTATACAACTTCCAATGTCATGAGTTCCCTGGAAAATATCTCTAATTCTAAGCATTGCTGAAAGGGAGACCAAATCTGCTCACTGATTGCTATGAAAACCAGTAGATTATGTTTATAATTTCATTTAGTCGATAAATGCCTCTGGTAAAGTTTACACACAGACAGGGCTGCTCATAAGAATATGTGGCTAAAAGCTAATTATCCATGAGGTGTCATATACATTGTACTAAAATAATCTAGAAGTGGTAATAACCCTCTGTTTGGGAAGAACATGAATACATTGGTTACTTAAGAACCTGCTGCATCTTTCTCTGTCTCTGTCTCTGTCTCTGTCTCTGTCTGTCTGTCTGTCTGTCTGTCTGTCTCTGTCTCTCTCTCTCTGTCTCTCTGTCTCTCCCTCTCTCTCTCTCTTTCTCTTTCAGTTTTTAATTTAACACAGTCAGATTCCTATCCTAATTCTTGAACTTGGGATCAAATATTATTCACCAGAAGTCTTATTGCATCTGGGTAGCATCTCTTCATCCCTTAGCTTGCTTGGAAGAAATGCTTTTTTTTAAAAAATTCCTGATTCTCATTGGTTTGTGTAATGTAACTTTCTTGCTGGATACCATGATATTTCCTCACACATCTTTTTTGGTCTCTGTTGCAGTACTGTCTTCTACTGTCTGCTGCGATGTTAGAGTCCCATTTCTCTCTCTCTCTCTCTCTCTCTCTCTCTCTCTCTCTCTCTCTCTCT
>JADRCD010228187.1:0-14855 GCA_019843815.1 Montemys delectorum | reverse complement strand
GGCTACTATGGTCACTACAGTGAGCTCTGGACACAGAGCACGCAGGACAGGAAGAAATCGAGAAATCACGTGAGTGATATAATATCTAAAGAGCTACAGTAGGTTGAGATAAAGTATGCAGCAAGAGAAGTGCAGAAACCAGGTTAGACTTGAGGTCTCACTTCCATCTACCTCACCATCACTTGCAGCAGGGAGTGGCCCACTGCAGAGAGGAGCCTAATGTGGCCACACCCACTTTTCTTGCAGACTTTGCAGGAGGAAAGTGTCACTGGCTGGTGATCCTATGTACCACACAGGACTGAGAACTGGGAATGACAGCCTGCAGAGGGAGGGTTTGAACACCTCTCTGGTGGCAACAAAATGTATTCAAGATTGAGTGTAAGAGTTGGAAATGGTGGTCAAGTGTCTGTAATATATGTGGAAGACAGAGGCAAGCAAGAAGGATCAGGAAGTTGAGGTCATCATTAGTGGGAAGAGTGGTAAGGAGGCTAACCTGGTCTACCAAAGGTACTGGGATTACAGACTGGGGTTACATGGCAACTCTTTTTAAGCACTTACTGAAGCTGAAAAGATTGCTCAGTGGTTAGAGTTCACACTGCTTCCAAAGGACCTGAACTTGGTTCTCAGCACCCATGTCAGCCTATAATTCCAGCTCTGGGGGAACTGATGTCCTTTTAGCTTTGGAGGGCAACTGCAGGCACATGCACGTACCCACACACAGCAAAATGGGATACACATAACTGAAAAATAAAACTGAAGTAGAGGCAGGCACATCACTGTGACTTCAAGTTTAAGGCCAGCCTGGTCTACTAGTGAGCTCCAGACTAGCCAAGACTACACAGCAACCCCATCCCCCCTTTAAAGATAAAGTCTCACTGTGTAGCCCTTGTTAGCCTAGAACTCACCTTGTAGACCAGGCTAATCTTAAACTCACAGAGCTCTGCCTGCCTCTGCCTCCTGAGTGCTGGGTTAAAAGGCAAGTGCCAGCCGGGCAGTAAAAAGTAAATCTCTAAACAAACATGCACAATCCTTGGCTTTCATTTAAAATTAGCCGGCATTGATTTCTGTTGCTTGGAATGAAGTCTTGGCTGCATATGGCCACTGACAGCTATGACCTAGCGAAGTGTGTGGGGGAGAAGAGCATCTTGTTTTCATAGGGATGTGCGAAGGGCATGGTTCTGTGTCTAGAGCCAACTTCACAAGTGTAGGACAGTGCAGTGTCCTGTGATCCCAGCATGCTCTCCAGGTTTGACTACCACAAAGGCCAGTTGCTGACAAAAGCTAAGACCCATATCTGACCTGTGGGCACTGCTCCATTCCCCCTGGGCTAACAACAGCGGGCATCTGAGTTTCTGAGCTTGTCTGGAGATTAGGGAGGTGCGTGGCTGCTTCTACACCCTTCACCAAAGCGCAGCCAGCTCTGATGGGGAGGCTGTGCTTCAGGAGCAAGGGGACACCCAAATCAACCCTGTGACAGGTGGGAAGAGAGACTGCAGTGACACTCTCAGAACCCAGAGTCTGAAAAGCAAAGTTCGCATCAATTTCCAGATAAGGAGGACATCGCTCTGGAACTCTTAGGAGACTGTGAGCTATTTTAACCTCTCATCTGATCAGCTGCTGCTCATTGTCACAGTCTGAGACAGGAAGACGGCTGTCTCCTCTTTGGTGTGATCTACAAGTGATAAAATCCTAATTAAAGCCATTGAACCACAAGTCAGAACTGGTACATTTATTTGTGGGGGACTACTTAAGGAGGTCTGTAATCCTTACCTAATCCATGTGCTCAGCTGAGAGGATGAGAAAGCCAGGCCAGGCCACAAGAGGATGTGACACAGCTCTAACCATCTACTGTGGGACCCTTGGGGAGTTTTTGGTTTTTCAGAGGTGCAATTTCTTCAACTGCAAAGCAACAGCAAACTCTGAAGGAAGGAGACATGAGAACACGTCTGTGATCTGACTGCCCTGCACTGTGGCTGGCACACAAGGCATCAAAGCAACAGGTCCCGGCCCCAGGGATGGGGACAGCAGAGGTCCACACTCCTAGACTTGTCTCCAGGACACCTAACAGGCCTCTCCATTTAAGGCCAGGCTCGGTGGCATACATCTGTAGTCTCAGCAGGCAGGAGGATCAGGAGTTCAAGGTTTGCGGCCAACCTACACATCAACCAGTCTCCGCCACACCAAAAAAAATGGCCAATGGGCCAAGGTGCTTAGGCCAAGCCTGTGTTTAATCCCATGTGACAGGAGAGAGAACTGAGTCCTCAGGCTGCCCACTGCCATGTGCGAGTGCACACGCACATGCACACAACCTATCTTGAAAAGCAAACCCCAAAAGTACCCCAGCATGTACGCCCATCCCTTCAGTGTCAGAGGCAAAGATCCAACCTTGTCCTGGAGACTCTACGTACATACAGAGAACAAGCCAGGAAAAGTTAGTGACAGAGTGCAAGGGACACAGAGGTGGGAGGTCCATCCTGAATCTAGAGCTGCCCACTCCACCTGCTCAGCTCCTGACCTAAAGTCCTCCTTTCTCTTCCAGGCCTTGCATTCAATCCATCAAGTATCCTCTAGTCCCGGCGAAGGACTGTGAGTCATGCAGCCTAGGACAGTGACCCCAGAACAGGATAAGACTTGTAAGCCAACTGATGAGTAAAGGTGGCATACATGCGCCTGTATTGGTCCAGAAGCTTCCACCTCCATGGGGCTGCTGCAGGTAAGCGCCACCCTCCCTCCAGGATGCTGATGGCCTCTGCACCTCTATGCAACCCTGGGCAGTGTACTAGGTTAGAATGTAGGGCTCTGCCTGCCCCTGCTTGAGGCAAGAGTGGGCCTTCCTGGCCTTGATCCCCTGGCACAGTGCATAGCAGCACTCAATGGCAAACGTGACGACATCCCCCACACCCCACCGGCAGTGAGCCTCACAAGAATGACCTCAGTACACGCTCACTCTCACTTCCTATGGAGAAAGGACCCAGGTCAGGAAAGCTTGGCCAGGTGTGGGGAACCCAGCCACCGTGCTACCCTAAAACTCCGAGGCCTGGAAGTGTCTGAAGGACAAGCCTGCTCTGCTCCAATCCCTAGCACTGTCTCTCTACAACAGCTCTTTTGAGCCCAGGATCAGAACAGCTGAGTGTAGATTTTACTCCCCCATGGGCTTTGGCACTCAAACAATTGTTGTTCTTCTTGGAATTCTTTCAAGAGTACAAGCTGTTGCTTCCTCCCAAAACAAAACCCAGAGAGGCCAGGGCATCAGGATCAAAGGTGAGGCTCTGAAGCCGGGAGGAGTCTCACAAAACAGACACATTGAGCTGACCACCAGGCCAGGCCCTCTCAGTTACTTAGGGAGGAGTATGGAGGTGGTATCCATGGGGATTTGTGTACGCTAGGGATGCATTTGGATGTGTAGGTGTGGGTGGGGTAACTGTGGGAATACTTGGGGTAGACAAGATATGAGTATGGTGGGGGGGATGCTGAGTGAGAGAGCCTTGTGTAGGGAGTTGAGGTATACAGTTGCTGGGGCTGGGGAAGTGTGAGGTACAAGATGCACTGCATGGAGGGGGGCTGGAGTATACACTGCTGTATTTTCATGCATACTTGGATTAAAAATGAGTTGGGAGCATGGGATAGTCCCAGCTGATTGTCATGGAGAGGTATCTTTCAGAAGTCCAAGATGCTACATGAAATGTATTTCAGTTTTTAGAGACAAGACTTCATGTAGCCCAGGCTGGCTTCGACTTAGCTGTGTGGCTGAGGATGACAGACTGCAGACTGTGATCCTCCTGCCCCTAGTGGTGAATGCTGTGACAACTGTACCAGGCAAGATCTGTGCTAGGCAGATGGTCAGATCATTGGAGCTAACTGGCCAGTGAGGCTAGCCTAGTCAGCGAGCTCCAGGTCCCAATGAGAGAGAGACTCTGTTTCAAAAATGAAGAACACTCAAGGCTGACTTTGGGCTACACAGAAATACACACAGGCCATTAAAACCTGAGGAATAGGGGCTGCTGGTGGAGCTCGGCAGGTGGTGTTCGCCCACACACAAAGCAAGAGTTTGAACGGTAGCCTGCAAACTAGATACACTGATCCTATATAGTCCCAGAACTCAGGAGGCAGAGGCAGGAGGATTAGAAATTCAAGGGTATCCTTAGGACTCAGAGGATGAAACCTGGATCGCAGGAGGTTTTATCTCAAAGAGGAAAAACAGCCTATTTAGCCCAGTGTGGTTGTATAGGCTTTTACTTCCAGAATTTGGGAGACAGTGTAGTAGTGCACACCTACACGTACTCGGAGGGCAGAGCCAGGGGGATCCCTCAAGTTCAAAGCCAGCAAACTCTATACAGTGAGTGTTAAGTCAGCCAGAGCGATGCAGTAAGACCTTGTCTGGAGAAGGAGGTTGGCTGGAGAGAAAAGACACACCAGGCCCGCCACACAAACATGGAAAGAGATACTTCATCGTTTAATCACAAAAGAAAGAAGGATCTCACTTTATTTCCTTCCTCACAGCTACCATGAAAGAGACCTCAGGTGTTAGAGCGAAGTCTCACACTGCTGATGGAGTGTGTGCTGCCATTTTGAGCTGTCTGGCAGGATCCACCCTATATTCTGTGACTTATAATTACACCCCTTCGTATATAACCACGTGTACATGTTTGCCAGCACACTAATGCACAAGGCTGGGAATAAAGTGGGTGTGGTAGTACAGGCCTATAAGCCCAACACATGGGTGCCCGAGACAGAATAATCTGGGAATGCGCTACTCCATCATCACTCCAAGTGGAAATCCAGAGCAGCATGAGCTCACAACACAGGCATGGTGGCTCATGTAGGAGGACCAGCCTGCTTGTGAGGCCAGCCTGGGACACATGGTGAGTTCAAGGCGAGTTAGAACTACAAACACGACCTGTCTCACTGCGCAGGCCCCTAAATGAATAAATGAACTAAACTCCCAACAGCTCACATGTAATGGTGAGTGAAAATGCAGATATAGATGAACATGAGGCTACTGCCATCACAGCTCCAAGCAAACCCAGTCAGCCTCTAAGGGTATCATCTCAGTATGCTCTCACCTGTTCTGAGAGGACCAGTGGCTCTTACAGGCTGTGGCCAGCAAGACTTGCACAAAGTGGAAAGGACACTTGTTTCTCAGTGGGCTCTGACCTCTGGCCTATACTGAACCTCAAGAGCCTGGGCACTTCTTTTCCCATATACTCTCTGAAAACACCCGAGGACCAAGGTCTCCTACCATCATGTCCTGCCAAAGTCCACTGCCAGTCCTCACCTGACTGTGGCACCCATGTGCGCACCATCCTTCTATCTGACCCTCCTGCCTCTATCTTCCCAGTGCTGGGATTAAGGAGTGGGCTAGCACACCTGATTTATGTGGAGCTTCAAACTGCATTCAGGACTTTGTGCTAGACAAGTGCTCTACCAACTAAGCTACAAACCCAGCCTTTCAGAGACTGTTCAGAGAAGCAAAGTTAGTTCTTGCTTATCCTGAGAGGTTCCCCCCATTGGCCCACACCCATCCCTACCTCAGAGGCAGAGGACCCCTAAAGCCTAGAAGCACTGTGCAATGTCACAATACGGCCAGTTGCCCTGAGTCTGATATTATCACCTTCCCTGCTGACTGTACCAACTGCTCACTGAAACCCTAGAGGTGGGGAGTCTATCTGGTGTACCCTCTAAAGCAATGCTGCCTGCAGCTGTTAACTGCTGTGAGCATGGGCAGCTGCTGCTCCAGAGAGAGAAGCTATTTTACTTCCAGTAACGGAATGTCAGGGAGCTATCAGAGTCCAGAAAAATGCAGTGCTGGGGCCACCTGGGGAAGATACATGGCAAGGGTCCAGAGTATGTGCCAGACCAGAACAGGGGGCTGGAAGAAGGGCCAGGAAGGAGCTGCAAAATGTCTCCCCTGATGATCCTGACACATAGGATGTGACATGACTCATCTGGTGCTTTGCTTTCACACATGTACACCCTTGGAAAGGTGACTCATCCAAACTTTCAATACTGGCCTAAGAGGTACTGATGGACCCCAAGCCCGATACCCACGCGGTTCTCTCTCTGTCTCCTTGATCTCAGATCTGAGAAGCTCACAGAAAAGGACAGACTTAACAAGAACAAAGACGAGGTACCACCATGCTACATTTTCCTCTTCTTTCTCTTCCTCTTTCTTTTAAAAACGTTTACTTTTAAGTTGTGTGTGTGTCGGGGAGGGATATGTACATGTATGTTCAACACCCAGGGAGACCAGAAGAAGCTTCAAGATGCCCTGGAACCAGAATTACAAGCAGTTGTGAACCACCAATGTGGGTTTTAAGAATGGAACTTTGGCCTTCTGCAGGATCAGAGCTTATTCGTAACCACTGAGCCATGTCTCCAGTCCTTTAACTTTCTTCCTAATTAACATGTGGCTCTCAAAATGAACTCTACCTTCAAGGAACTAGGACTAAGATGAGTACATTCACAGCCTAGAGAATGACCTTTGCTTCCAGCACAGCAAGGCCAGTTCCACCAACTAGCACCTAGCAAAGAGGGCTAGAGGACTACCTGGGCCACTCTCCTCTCAAGAGGATAAGGGAAAAAAGACTGGATCCAGTCCGTGGCAGGTGTTTATGAGAGGCCCTGGGCCAGACACTTGTAGCTTTCCTTCTCTTATCACGCAGCTACCAATGAGGGCAGAAACTCTCAGTTCTACAGATAAGGGGGTAGAGGGTGGGCAGAGCTTTAAAGACTGGGTCAAGATCTCAGAGCTAGGATGAACAGAGCTGAGGTTTAGGCCAGATATGCCTGGCACCGATACCCACACTATCTCTGCTACACCACCAGGCCTGTGCTACACCAGGCAGTCCAACAACAGTCTCTGATCACAAGGAAGGGTCCTTCATGAGGACTGCAGATCCCCAAGCACCAGAGGGGAGGAATGGAAGAAATGAGACCAGGTCCTAAGGTGCAACACAGGAATGGCAGTAACTCAAACCGTTCCTGTGACAGGTTCCTCGAGCCTTAGATTTCTTGGTCTGGTAAACAGGAGTGAACTAACATCTAACTCTAGGACTGAATACAAGGTGTGATGTTACCTTAAATGGCCATGTAAATGTTATGACTGCCAGTATGTAAGAGGATGACAAGCTCCTGGGCTGGGCTTGGCTGTCTTTGCAACAAGGCTGTTGGGCATGAGGATGTGGCCAGGTAGGATGGGGACAGAGACATCTTGCAGGCAGGCAGGACATGGAGCAGTGTGACTCTGCACACGGCACATGCTGTTCTTTACTCCCTCTGATCTCTTGACTGCTGTCCCTCCTGCTCCATTCCCATCCGACACACTGGCAAGGGTCCCACCTTGCTCCGCACAGATCAGAAGGTGCTCTCTACCCTGGCACTGTCGCCTCCCTCTGTGCTGTGCATCTTCTCAGTGTGCAGCTCATAGCCACAGCACTCCACTCTCAGGGTGTACGCACAGGAGGCCAGAGACTGTTACCTGCTGGAGGGTCTGGCCGTGAAGATGGGCACTTCAGTTCAAGTCTCCTGCCGCCAGGTAGGGGTGGGAGTGAGTGGGGTCTCTGGGCTTCTACTTACTATCTTCCCTCAAATCCCAGTAAAGGGGTTCAGGTAGAAACATGGTTCTTAGGCACTGACTAGGGCCTCGGTGATGTGCTGTTTGATAAGGCACCAGGAGTCGCAGGTGGCTATTTAAGAGTAAATTAACTAAAACTGAATTTCACACTAGCCATATGCCAAGGGCTAAAAGCTATGTGGAACTTGTGGCTATGCGTCAGGAGAGTAGGACATAAAGTCCTACTGCACAGCCCTGCTCTAGCCCCTACAACTGCTAGTCTAGGAGCTACTGAGGAGCCTACAAGCTGTCAGTCAGCTCTTGGTTCCAAGATCACATCCAACCCTTAAAGGTAGGTGGGACACCATTGAGCTCTCTCCACGTAATGGAAGTGAAAGAGCAGGTTCTGGCCCAACACTCCAGAAAGTCAACAGCCATGGGTGTTTGTGCCAAGTTAATCACTTTTACAGTGATTACATTTGGACTCTAAGGAAGAAAGGGGTCAAAAGAGAACAAAGTGGCCTCATACCACCCTGTGTTCAGGACAGCATTAAAGGGGAGCCACAGAGATCTATCCACACAGCCTTGAAACTGCTCACCCACCTATTTAGACGGAAACTTCTGGAAAAATGCCAAAACAAAACAGAAGAAAAAAGAAAAAAAGAAACAAAGAAAAGGAGAAATGAAGAAAAAAAGGTTCACTTACAACAGAGGAAAGTAGCCCAGGATAGCCGCTCTCCCCTCCAACAGAGAAAAGTGCCCCCGGAGAGCTGCTCTCCCAGTTGGGAAGCATGGACCCTGGCTCCAGCAGGATCAGGTCACTAATCACCCAGCACTTTCAGGGGCAAAACGTGTCCCTGCCTCAACCACTGCAAAGTACTTGCTATCAAATCCTCCCAAGTGTCTCTGCTGTCGCCTCTGTGCTCCTGAATGCTCCCACCTCTGACCTGCTCCCCTGGAACACTCTCCGGCCCCCTGATGACCATGGCTCACCTCCCACTCCATGGCTCAACTCAAGTTTCTTTCCATGAAGTTGCCTCAGACCCCACTTGACTTTCCCAGACACCAAGCCTGGGAGTACAGTATGTCATGCTTGGACATTCCAGCTGTCCACCACACGACACTGCTTTAGGTGGCACGTGACCTCCCCACAGGACTTGCAGGCCCTGGATTCCAGGCACCATCATTTCCGAGCCTCTTGTGCTATGCCCCTCACAAACCTGTCACAGCAGGTTGGCTCACCAGGGAGTATTTTGTAAACTTAGAAAGCTGGGTCTCCCACACAGACCTGTGTATCTAATACACAGAAACAGTATGACTCCAAATCTTGTCTGTCTTCACTTCCACAATCTAAGGACTGCTTCTAACTCAATGCCATTAACTTATGAACTTTTGGGGTTTTTTTGGGGGGGGGGCAGGATGGGGCAAGCAGGGCAAAACAATAGGAGAAACCAATCCACCCAGGAGGAGCCCACTGAAGGACCTGCCACCAACTGCTGGGGGCCATCAAGGACAGCTGTAAAGGTCAAAGGGCTCCCAAGTGGTAGGTGCCCTAGAAGAAAAGCTCTCAGCCTCATAGTGGCTACTGTCATATCAAAGGGCTGAAATTAACAATGTGGTGCACTTCCTCCCTAGGGAGGGGCCTCTTGGGGTCTTATCTGTAGACAGCAGACAGTCCACACTTCCTCCCAGTCTCCCCATTTACCCTGTGGTATAAGAAGCCACTGTGGGCTGGAAAACCAACTCAAAGTAATTAGACACTCCTTTGGACACAGGAGAAACTCGGTATAATAAGCTGATGTTCCTAACTATCTACTAACCTTGCTTAGGAGCTACTACGTTATACAAAGTAGAATTTAGCTAAAAGAGCACTGCCTCCAGTATGTTCAAGATTGAATAGTACTAAACAGGCTTGTTAGAAACTGGAAAAGACTTAGGGATGACGGTGAATGGGGAATGTGTAAGCCTAAGACCTATATAAATACAATTTTTGTTGGAGGATGGGGTCTCTGTGTTAGCCAGAACCAGTTGAGTGCTATTATTAAAAAGGTTGCCGGGTGGTGGTGGCGCACGTCTTTAATCCCAGCACTTGGGAGGCAGAGGCAGCCGGATCTCTGAGTTCGCGGCCAGTCTGGTCTACAGAGTGATTTCCAGGACAGCCAGGGCTATACAGAGAAACCCTGTCTCGGAAAATCAAAAAAAAAAAAAAAAAAGTTAAGAGTTCCTTTATTAATCTCTAAGCAGTCAGAGTGATTTCTCACTGGAAAGGCATATTAATTCTACAACACTTTCCTCCAGGTATTCATCCTAATTTAAAAAAAAAAAAAAAATCACACCAGGCCTGAGAGTGTAACTCAGTGACAGACACAAACCACACACAGTGCGAGGTGGGAAAAATGTCACTTAAGAACTTCAGAGAAGAAGTGAGAGGGTTCAGTGAATAAAATTATTTCCTCCTACCAAGCCTGAAGTCTCTGGGACCCACATGATGAAAGGAGAGAACGACATTCCAAAAGCTATTCTCTGGCCTACCACAGGTGCCTTGGCACATGTGTAAACACACACACACACACACACACACACACACACAGATTTAAAAAAAATTTTTTTTAAAGCACAACAATCTCCCAACAAACAAAAGGGAAGCCAGGTGTGTCGTCCACATCTGTAATCTCAGGGCTTGGGAAGCTGAGGTAGAAAGAGTTCAAATTCAAGGTAGTTTTCTCCTTTCATCATGTGGCTCCCAAGGGTCATAGCAATTGGGGTAGCCTGTGCTACTCAAGACAAAAGCATCACAAACTCCAGGCCAGGCTAATTTGGGCAATGCAGTGATACAAATATGTATCTCTTTCACATCACTGAAAGTCTTTTCAAATCTAGGGGCTGGGGAGCTGGGTCAGTGGGTAAAAACATTTACCATTCGAACCTAACGATTTCAGTTTAATCCTTAGAACCCGAGTTAAAAAGCCAGATGTGGAAGTGCATGCCTACAATCCAGCACTCCTGGAGCAAGCTGGAGGCAGAGGAGGGTCAGCAGAAGCTGATACTTTTAGGGATTTATTTTGTGGTGTGGCATGTACATGTGTGTGCACAAGCACCGTTAGTGTGCCACAGTGGACACATGGAGGTTAGAAGCTGTGTATACCAGGCTGCAAGCCCCTGACCTTCGGAGGCCTCTCATGCTCTCCCCTCACTGTAGAAGCACCAGGGTAAGCGCTGTGCTTGGGATTTACAAGGTTTTCTGGGGATCTGAACTCTGCTCCTCACACACTTTGCCAACTCAGCCATTTCTCCAAAATTTTGTTAAAAATTGGGTAACTCATAACCCGAATGTATCAGAGAGCAGACAGTATCTAGAGTGTGGCTCAGTGGTGGATACAGCAGAACGCATTAGTGCTGAGCTCCATGCCCAGCACCACACACAAGACTATACAGGAAGGCCTTTCCAAAGCCACTCTCATGTGCCTCTCACCTCAGCAACCACCTCAATCATGTGAGGGGGAGAGGAGGAGAGAGAAGAGGAGGAGGAGGAGGGAGAAGATGAGGAGGAGGAGGAGAGAGAAGAAGAGGAGGAGGAGAGAGGAGGAGGAAGAGGAGGAGGAGGAGGAGAGACAAGAGGAAGAAGAGGAGGAGGAGGAGGAGGAAGAGCAGCAGCAGCAGCAGCTGTAGTGGCACAGGCCTGTAATCCCAGCTGTTCAGAAGGCTGAGGCAGGAGGATTACGAATTCAAAAGGTAAAAACTTCTGAGGATTTCAGAACGAGTCCAAAGCCAGTTTAATAAGACCCTGCCTCATCATGAGAGTGCTGTGGTGAATGTTTAACTGGCTTGAGGATCTAAATTTGATCATCAGTACCACAAAAAATAAAGGTAAAAAGTCTGAGTGTGAATGAGCCAGGCAATGATAGAGCGTGCCTTTAATCTCAGCATTCAGGAGGCAGAGGCAGGTGGATCTCTGTGAGTTCCAGGCCATCCTGGTCTACAGAGCAAGTTCCAGGACAGCCAGGGCTACACAGAAAAACCGTCTTGAAAAGCAAACAACAAAACAAAACCAAACAAACAAAAAAGAGCTATCAGCTGTTCTCAGGGTCTCTCCTTCCTCTACTGCTCCACTGGTCTTAGTCATGTGATCTTGGGCAAAAAAGCTAACCTTTACTGGCTTAAGCTGCCACCCATAAATTAAAACCTTCCATCCTTGGCTGACTTATCAGTTGTCATCAAGAGCAGAGAAGATAAGCTGGTCTGGTGACACATTCTCCCAGTTATCGCTCAAAGTGCTGTTGCTTTCAGTAATAAATGAAACTGTGAGAGCTACAAACAGAAACAGAGACTCCAGAACTCCCAGCTTGCTCTCCTCCTCTTCCTCTACAGGGCTATCTCCACCTAACACTAGACAAAGTGTACCTGGCATCTGACTCTCCAGAAAGAAAGAAGGCGACTGGGAGAGGCTGCTTCCCCACGGCTCCACTCCAGTGCCTGAGGCCTGCACACGGTGTGCTCAGGATATAGTCCTGCATAAGGAATGGAGTGCCAGCTCCAACGACCTGTTTGGAATCCAACCAAACATTCTGTCACACAAAATGGAGAAAAAAAAATGAAGAAAAAAAAATTCGAATTTCCTTTTCTAATGAGGAAAAGCCCCGGGGGTGGGGACAAAATTAAAAGCTATAGAAAGGGTCATGCCTGTTGTCACACACCTTTTAATTTCGGTATTTGGTTGGCAGAGGCAGGCAGATCTGTATTAGTTCCACAGCAGCCTGTATCAAAAAGCCAGCACCCTCCCCCTCCTCCTCCACACAGTCCATGGATAGGGAAAGACGTCAGGAAACGGCAAAGCCTCTGCGGCAAGATGCAAGCTTCACAGTTACTTCTACTTTATTTTTAGATTTACTCAGTTTTTATTTTATGAGTGTTTGCCTGCCTGCAGGTACATGTACCACATGCATGCAGTGCCTACCTGTGGAGGCCAGAAGAGGGCACTGGATCCTCTTGAACTGGAGTGATAGACAGTTGTGAGGAGCCATTGTGGGTGCTCAGAACTGAACCTGGGTCGTCTGTACAAGCAGGCAGTGTTTCTTTTTTTTTTTCTTTTTTTGGTGTTTTTGAGACAGGGTTTCTGGCTGGCTTCGAACTCAAAAATCCTCCTGCCTCTGCCTCCCAAGTGCTAGGATTAAAGGAATGCGCCACCACTGCCCGGCGCAGACAGTGTTTCTAACTGCTGAGCTGTCTTGCCCCTACTTCTTAAAGAGAATGAGAGGAAATCCCAAGAACCAATTGTGAGGTCTCCATTCTAATGCAGAAACCATTATGCAAACTTTCTAGAAATAAGCCCAACTCTTTCTGAAACCAAAACAGTGAAAAGTTAGCCCAATTAAATGGCAATCAGTGTGTCAGAGAACTGGATGATCTAGATGAAATGTACAGATTCACAAACTAAATTGACTCATGAAGAAACAAAAAAACTGAAGAGCTTCACAAGTAAACGGATATGAATCAGCCCAGGGAGGGAACTTTTGGTTAGCACTCTCAAGGCCCTGGGTTTCATCTCAGCACAGCCAAGAGTTTAAAAAAAAAAAAAAGTAAAAGAGAAAAAAAAGAAAAGAAGAACCAGGAATATGGGTCACTCAGTAAAGTGGCTGCCATGCAAGAATGAGACAACCTAGCACCCATGAAGCATTTAAAAGCCAGGTGACACATCTGTAACCTCAACAGTGAGGGAGGCAGAAGTCAAAAGTATCCTTGTGAGCTCATTGGCCCACAGCCTAACCAAAGCAATGAATTCTAGATTCAGTGAGAAGAGACTACGTCAAAGAATACCAGGGAAGGCTTGGGAAATGGCTCAGTCTATCAAGTGCATGCTCTGCCAGCATGAGAACCTGAGTTCAGATCTCAGGACTTCTATATCCATGGTTGCGCACATCTGCAGCCCTAGTGCAGAGGCTGCAGAGCCAGTGACTCTGTAGCTTGCTGGCCGGCAGGCAGGTTTACCCATTATGTGAGCATAAAATCAGTGAGACCCTGTCGCACATCCGATGCCAACCTCTGGCCTGCACAAGCATCACACACATGCACATGTGTGCACACATGTATACTATATACACACACGCACACACATACAAGAGTAAGGTGGAATGGAGTCAAGAAAGACACCTAACGCTGACATCTGCCTCCATATGTACATGGGTCCAGACACACCTGCACACTCAAATCCACATGAACAATACATGCTTGTAGTGAGAATTTTGGTTTCTTTCAAACTCCAGTTATGTGAATATGATTTTGTCTTAATCCCAGCTGTGGGATTAGAGACTGCTTCACAGCAGGTGATTATAATTTGCCTCGTGCTCTAGCAGGGGCATCATTTTTGCCAGCTGCAGAGATTCTGGGGACTCTGGAGATGGTAAAAATGAGAGAGCCCTGACAGGGCTGGCAGCTGCTCCGGGTTCCTGCTGCTGTGGTTTGCCAACTGGTCATGAGCACAGAGATGAGAAGTTGGAGATATCCCAACAACAAAGATAGCCCCCAAGAAACTCAAAGCCCAAAATCAGAAGGAAGTAGTCTACCTTGTTGGCTGAAATATGTCCACAGCCCCTTCCCTCTAACCTTCTCTCTTGACTACCTAGTGTTGGAGGAATGGAAGGGCTAAATTCGGTGTAAGGGTCGGGAGGGAGGTAAAGGTGTAAGAACCCAATAAATTAGTAAACAAACCTGCCGACACGTGCTCCTTCTGGCCAAAGGGACAACAAACCAGACTACTTCAGCGAAATCCCAGAACACATTTAAAAGGTCCCCAGCTTTATATATAAATATAGACAATATAAAACCCAGCTTGGTGGGTCATGTTGATAATCTTAGCATTAGGAGGTTGGAGGCAAGATTAGAAATTCAAAGTCTTCTGTTGCTTGGTGGGTATGAAGCCAGTACCAGGCTACAAGAAATCCTATGTCAAAAATAAGATAAACAGACTGCACGAGACAACATCGCAGCTGAAGACACGGAACAACGAATGGAAAGGCATGCTCACAGACTGCTGATTGTAACATTTAAGATGATGACATCACCCCAAATGACTACAGATTCAAGGCAATCCCTACAAAATCTCAACAATGCTCTTTACACAAACAGGAAAACTCAATTCAAAATTCAGATAAAATCTTTTTTGTTTTGTTCTTTTGAGATAGGGATCCTTTCAATGTGCCTCCAAGGCTGGCCAAGCAATCCTCCTGCCTGAGCTTCTCAAGAACTGGGACAACAACCATGTACTACCACCCCTAGCTTCATATGGAATCTTTTTGTTTATTTGTTT
>JADRCD010228186.1:0-26090 GCA_019843815.1 Montemys delectorum | reverse complement strand
CACAGCCCAAGCCTGGGGTGGGCTAAGTGCCCACTTGAGCGTGGGAGGCAAGAGCTGGCTCTGCTCCCAAGCTCTTCCGCTAACCCTGTCTGTGCATCTGAGCGCTGAGGGTGAACTGCCTGGGCGGTTAGCATTGTGTAACCTCATCTTATTGCTCTCCCTACACCAGGGAGTCTCCTCAGTGCTCAGCCCTCCAGCTGGTCCCAGGCTTGCCTCCCCTGGCTCCTGAGCTGGAGGAAGAGCCCCTCCTGTAACCAAACCCTTCCCCATGGAAAAGCAGCTCCAGATTCCGAGCTGCCCATGCTTGGCCTCATGCCCTAGACTGAAAGTCATCTTAGGGGTTGACAAACCTTCCCAGTCAGGGGGAAAAGAGGACTTGGGCAGACAACTTGCTTCTGAGAAAAGAAACACAAGGCTAGGAATGGGAGGTGATGGGATGGTCAGGGACCAGGCTTGAGGCAGAGAAGAATTAAGAAAGTCTAGGGAAGAGATCCCTTCAAAGCTAAGCCACATGCAGTGGCATGAGAACTTCCAGAACAACTTAGTCCCCATTCCCTCTTCTCAACCTCATGCACCCCCTTTGTCACAGAGTAGGGAGGCTGGAGCTACATGTAGCCTAGGCACTCCCAGGAGCAGAAATGGGGGCAGCTCCTCATAGGTACCCCAGGGTATAATACACATTTTTCTCAGGAAGAACTTGGCTAACTCACTCCAGAGTCCCTTTCTAGAGCTTAGGGTTGGGGGTTCAGGGAGAGAAGTGGATCTCTGGGCAGGGTCTTCACTCACCTGGTCAGTCCCCTTATCCCCTGGCCTTTGTAAGAACCAGCGCACTGCAGCCTGAGGAGACTTGGGCAGGCACTCAAGGAAGGTACTGTTGTGCTCTGTGCCAAAGACTCTGGTCACCAGTCCTGAAGCTTCTTCTGTAGAGAGGACCAGGCCAGGTCAACTAGGAAACTAGGGGACCCAGGCTCTGAGGCCACAGGCTAACTCCCACAGGATTCCTGTGTGGCAAGGACTTGGGGGACGCTATCCTAAGGCTCCACGTAGCTGCACAGATAGGGAAACTGAGGACTTTGCTACGACAGGACTTTTCCAAGCCCGCGCTTCCCAGAGATGGAGCCCAGTCCAAAAGGTGACCCACGCCCGGGGCCCACCACTCACTGTTTTGGCTCTGGCCCTGGCCCAGACACTGCACAGCAGGGTTGCCATGGCGAATGTCCTGCCTACGGAACCTGCGCTTGCCAGAGCTGGGGCGGTAGCGGGCACAGGAAGTGCCATCCCAAGCACAGTATGGGTCCCGGGCCAGGCAGCACTCAGCACAGGCACTGCCATAAGTCTCACATTGGTGCAGCTGCAGCCGGGCCACACCCAGTGGAGAGCCCACATACAGTGTTTGCTGGGGAAGAAACGCAAGCAGAGACCCCCGTGAGCTGGGTGTCACCCACAGGCTCTCAACCCCCAAGCTTTCCTGAGACCCATCAGTCTCAGGAAGACTTCCAGAACCTCTTGAATTCACTCACAAGGATAGAGATGCTGAATGTATTCCAGAGCCCATGCTAGGCCGTGAGTAGGTGGGGGTGGAGCTGGGGTCTTTTCTATAAGGGACTTCTTCAGGCCTTCTCTGCTGTCAACCTCTGCCTCTAGCCTATTGAGCTGTGTGACTGGCCTCTGGCTTTAGAGTTGTACCTTGCAGGCCTGTCTAACCTTTTGACCCTGTGATAGGAAGTTGTCATCTGCAAAGTTCATGTATGAGTGGTAACCGAGTTACCAAAAACAAATTAGAAAAAAACAACTCGTGTTTTAAGTAAGTTTATGATTTTGTGTTGGGTCACAGGCATGGCTGCCATCAGCTGCATGCGACCATTGGGCTATAGACTGGGAATGCCTATAGTAATCCCAGTACAAAAGCTGAGCTGTGGACCAGTAAGATGGCTCAGTAGAAAAAGGTGCTGGCCACCTCACCTGACAATCCGAGTTTGTTCCCCTCTGTCCTTCGTGGTAAATGCAGAGGACTGGGCTCCTACAAACTGTTCTCTGCTCTCTAGCCTCCATTCGCCACGAGAACTTTCAGGGCCCTGTAGACTCATAGCCTCACTCACTGCAACTAGGGCGTGGTGGGGCTTTACCAAAATCAATAAAATAAGCTTTTTAGAAGTTTAAAAAGTTGGAATTTACACCCAGAGGCTAGGGATGATAGCTCAATCAAGTGCTTCAGCACAAAGACCTGAGCTCAGTCTTCAGAACCTATATCTAACAAAAGCAGGACACGGAGGTCCCAATTGCAGTCCCAGCCTGGGGAAGCAGAGACACGGGGCTTGCTGGCCAGCCACCCTGGCCTGATTGGCAAGCTCTGGGCCAATGACTCTGCCTTGAAAAAGATGAGCAGCACCTGAGGAGGTCCTCTGGCCTTTACACACACATACACACACACACACACACACACACACAGAGGCACATATACATACACACACACACAGACACACACATACACACACAGGCACATATACATACACACACACAGACACACACATACACACACACAGGCACATATACACACACAGGCAGACATATACACACACACACAGACACACAGGCAGACACACACACACATACACAGGCACATATACACAGACAGGCAGACAGGCACACACCCACAGGAACACATACACAGGCAGACACACACACACACACAGACACACACACAGGCACACATACACACACAGATACATATACACACAGACACACACACAGGCACACATACACAGACAGACACACACAGGTACAGACACACACAGGCACACACACACATACACAGAGACACACATATACACACACAGGCACACATGCACACACACACACACACACACACACTACACACACACAGAGGCAGACACACATACAGGTGATCCCAGCTCTCCAGCAGAGTCCACGGCAAGTTTAGGAGAGGGGATACAGGGGCTGGCCTTACCCTTTTGACAGAGATCTCCATCTCAGTGATGGGCGTTGGCACCTAGAGAAGGAATGAGGCCTTAAGATGGGTGGGTGAAGGTTTTGCTTAGCTTCCCTGATTTCACCAGGGCCCAAGCCCCGGGTGGGAGCCAGTTGCTCCTCACCTGATCACGGTGCCTCCTGACAGCAAAGGCTGGACAGGATTTGGGAAAGGTGTTTCCCCATAACCTCAGCTCTGGAGCAGCTGAGGCAGGAAGATGGGGAGGTCAATGTCAGGCTGCTCTCTATAATAAGTTTCAATCTAGACTAAGCTAGAGAGAGACTTGGTCTCAAAGTTCAAACTCAGAAAGCAGAAGCAGGTGGATTGCTTTGAATTGATAAGTTTGAGTCCAGCTTAGTCAACATAGTGTACACTAGGCCGGCCAATGATATATAGCAAGACCTTGACTCAGAAAGGGGGGTACGGGGGAGAATGTTTCCCAGACTCCAGGAAGGTAGCATCATCCTGACTGGCTTCCAAGAGGGAGGCTTGGCACAGAGTTTCACTATCTCCTCCCACAATGTTCCGCAGCCATGAACCAGCTGTCCTAAATGATTAACCTCATGTCCAGAGGCAAAATAGCCCCAAACATAGACAATCCCTGTCCAGTTATATGGGGGGGGGGGGGGCACTTGGAGTCTCAGCCACTTTGCACTGCAACTTGAGCCTGACAAGGCTTTGTCAGATGTGCTCACCTTGACTATCCCTCCCCAGAGAGCACCAGGCATCTTGAGTGTACAGCCTGCTTCTCCAGCTTTCCCAGTAATTCAGTAGCATCCCAGGGCCTCTTCAGCAGCGTGTGCCACATTTTGAGCTTCTCCCCAGAGTTCCCTCTCCGGGAGCCTACCTCAGACCCAGGGGTGGGAGGTGGAGCCATTCATTAACCCCTGCTTACCTTAAACACCTGGAGCTCCTCCAGAACTACCTCTTCAGGTTCAGTCAAGCCACTACCCTGGAGCGCAATGACTTTGAGCACAGAACCTGAATCTGGAACGGGGCAAAGAAGGTTAGTGAGACAAGAAGGAAGAAACTTCCCTCTCCCCACAAATCTCTCTGCCTCTGGTAAATCTGGCAGCGCTCTTACCGGTCCCGAGGAAGATGACGTCATAGGTCCCATCCTCAGCCTCCACTCGGTCCACCACGATCTGGCGCAGTTGTTGAGCCAACTGAGTTTTGACCAGGACAGGGCGGCCACGCCGAGGCCTCACAGGCTGGAACATGAGTGGGTGGTCTCGGACAAACTGCAACACCTCATCCGGGTAGTCCTTGGTGCTGCCAAACGGTCGGCCTGGCTGTGCAGTCATCTTGCTTGGACACTGGGAACACCAGAGGGAACACCTGAAGTCCCTAGGATGGCACTACCCAGCCTCTTTCTATCTCCAGGGGGGTCATGCACATAGCAGAGACTCTCCTCCCAAGCCCTCTGGAGGTCTGGCCCACTACTGCCAAGTAGACTGAGTATAAACTAGAAGCTTTTCTATACAGGGGCTCCCTGTCATCTACTTAGGCCTCTATTGCCTGATCCCAAGCAACTACTTACCACACCGGGGCGGGGGAAGGGCACCTTGCCCCCATAGGGTCCCCACTGATACTGAGGGCCATCTCGGTGGGCAAAGGGCCCATTGAAGACCTCCCAGATGTCTACCATGTGGTACACACAGACAGCAAAACCCTGGAACACAGCACTGCCAAAGGCAAACAGGACAGTCAGGCCGAGCCAAAGTGGTTGGGGGGAAAGGGGACGCAAGGTGACTTCATAAGTGATAAAGAAGATGACAGTGGCTACTGAAAACAAAGATTGGGACACAGGACACAGAGGCAGAGAGAAAATAGACACGGAGATCGGAAAATAGACAGTCACCGAATCAAGGAGAAAGACCATTGAAGGTCAGTGGTATGAGGGCAGGGGCTCAACAGAAAAACCAGCCTGGCACAGAGACCAGGGGTGGCAGGGTATGGGGCGCGTGTGTGCCCACCTGACGGTGCTGAACAGCGCATACACCTCGACGTTCTTCCCTGCCTTGGGCCACAGCAAGAACACATCCTCTGGGACACAGAAAGAGCCATAAGCACGATAGCCACTCCCAGTGACCTGATTTACCAGCTCTGCACCCTCCCCACTCCCAGAACCCAGGCCTGGTTGGCCATTGCCTTACCCAGCTGGTCAAAGTGAGTGTCAGCCCCACCCGGGCCAGGCACAGAGCATACCAGCCTGGCCTTGAGGAAGGTGCTCCATTTGTTCACCAGCACCCGCTGGCCACCAGCGTCATTCTGGGGGATGGAGGGTAGAGTCAGCTTTATGCCCCATGAATATGGGCCCCGCCTCCTGTTCCTCTACCCTCAACCACAGAGAGAGGGGTGTATGTCAGCACTGTACCCTTGCCTCAGTTTCTCTACTGTGAAGGGACAGTCTAGGAAAGAGGTCGCAACAGGAGTCTTAAACCTCACCACCCCACCACAGCTCTCACCACACAGACGCGGCCCACGCGGCTGATGGTGACATGACCTGGGCCACCATCTGGTGACGGGACAGTTTCAGAGAAGAAGAAGTACACCTTGTCGTCGTCCTGGTCAGAGTTATCTGGGATCCGAGCAGCCATCACAAAACGAGGGTCTGAAAGGGTCACAGGGTAATGATGTGACAAGGAAAGCCACATGCCTCCCCCACCCCAGGAGCTGGAGGTGTGGCCTATCCATCTTGGACCACATTTTATCTATCTTCTCTCCTTCCAGTTAGAGGGATGGGTCCCAAGCAGCCTTGCCCCCCCCAGGGGGGGGGGCGGCAGGGAGGCTCACCATGTAGGAGACTCTGGTCAGAGTCAGAACGCAGGGCTGGTCGGGGACCCCCACTCCGGAAAATCATGGCCTCACGTCCCAGGAAATCAGCAGTGAGGCCTGTGTACAGCTCCCCACCTAGAGGGGGCCAGAGTCAGGAGAGAGGGCCAGGCTTAGCAACCAGTCCTATCCCTTCCCAGAGCTATGGGCCAACTCCCACCTCCTGGCCAACTCTGGCTTGGTATCACCCACCTACAAAGGTGCTGGCGAAGGGACGGCTGGGCTCATGTGGGCAACGCCCCTTTCCATTTTCTGTGCTGCTAGGATCCAAGTGGAGCACATGCTAGACAGAGGGAGGAAAGGGGCGTGAACGGGGGGGGGTCACCTGGGAAAGCAGCAGAGTCTCAAGCAGACAATGATCTGCGTGCAACTGGAGCATAGGGTTGGGGGTAGGGGAAGAGACCCTCATTCATGGCCTCTCTGATGGGGTCAGCACCCCAGTACAAAGGCGCCTTTCATGCCCCTGCCCCCTCTGCCCTACCCTGGTTCAATGGGAAGCGTTGATACAGCGGGGAGAAAATGTCACAGCTTCCCAACTTCTCATGGGGCCAGGCCCAGGCTCACCTCCCCTCGATGCCCCACTGTGATGAAGGTGCAGATGGGCTGGAAGGCTCCTGTGCCACAGGCCAGCAGATGGGTCCGATTATGGGGTTGTAAGACCCGCACGAAGTTGGCACACTCTGTCTGCAGGAAAAGAAAGGGGTCCGAGGGTGAGGGAAAAGCAGACCGACTCCTTGGATTCTAAGGCTCAGCTCTGCTGCATATCAACTCTAGGAACATGGTGAGGGTCACATTCTCTCCAGACATCCCAAAACACTTAGGACCTGCTCCAAGTCCTCCAACTGAGGGTACCAGGGGAGTGGCTGCAAGCCATTCTGAGAACCCAGGTAGAATGGTTCTTGCCAACAATACTCACCAGAGGGTCTTTTCCCTTCCGGACACATCCCACCTTCTGTCCTGGCTGTGGTGGCCACAAGACCTGAAACACAGGCAGCAAGCAATCTCAAAGCCCTTAAACTCATGGTCTCAGTTTCTCCATCTGACCCTCACCTAGAAGTACCCACTTTCACCCCCTTTAGTCCAGCTCACCTCCCGGGGATCTGGCCATGCCCGATCAAGTCTCAGAGAGTAAAGGGCATCTCGACCTCCCAGAAAGAGGCGATCCCGATACTCATCCAGGTACATGACTTGGAGGTCTAGGGAGCCCCGTGGGCCCAGAAAGACAGCAGAGCGGTTGGCAGACAGCAAATCTAGCAGAGAGCAAAGGAAGAGAATTAGGGTCTGCTACTGAGCCTACTTCCCCAGCCAGGAAGTGGGAATGAGGATCCCAGCTATGCACTCACCACAATGTACATCTGGAAAACGTTACCATCCACAGCATTGCTACAAGGCTTTTGGGACATGGTTCTTGGGGCACGTGGTACCCGTAGCTTCCAGCTCCTACACAACCCTGCCCAGTTTATGTTCATTCTTTTTTTTAAAAAAAGATATATTTATTTACTTTATGTAAGTGCTCTATCTGTATGTATGCCTGCATGCCAGAAGAGGGCCTCAGATCCCATTACAGATGGTTGTGAGCCACCATGAGGGAATTGAACCCAAGACCTCTGGAAGAACAGACAGTGCTCTTAACCATTGAGCCATCGCTCTAGTATTTTTGTTTGTTTTGTTTTGTTTTAAACATTTTTAATTAGATGTTTTCTTTATTTACATGTCATACACTATCTCCTTTCCCAGGTTCCCATCCCAAAAAAAGAGAAAAAAAATTTTCAAATAAAATAAAAAAACAAAAACAAAAACAAAAACAAATCCCTGTTCCCTCCCCCTTCCCCCTGCTCACTACCTCACCCTCTCCTGCTTACTGGCCCTGGCATTCCCTTACACTGGGGCATAAAACCTTCACAGGGCCAAGGGCCTCTCCTCCCCTTGATGACCGACTTGGCCATCCTCTGCTATGCATATGCTGCTGGAGCCATTAGTCCCACCATGTGTACTCTTTGGTTGGTGGTTTAGTGCCTGGGAGCTCTGAGGGTACTAGTTAGTTCGTATTGTTGTTCATCCTAAGAGGCTGCAAACCTTTCAGCTCCTTGGGTCCTTTCTCTAGCTCCTTCATTGGATGAAGTCCAATGGATGGCTGTGAGCCTCTACTTCTGTATTAGTCGGGTACTGTCAGAGCCTCTCAGGAGACAGCTATATCAGGTTCCTGTCATCCAGCACTTGCTGGCGTTTGTTTTGTTTTTTAGTGGACCTGGAGATTAAACTTAGGGCTACCCTCCATCATGCTCAGCATCCAAGCATTCTGCCACCACGCCACATCCTAAGGGTCCCCTGCCCTCCATTCTTCAGACCCTTGGTCTTTCAACTGACAGCTTCCCAGTGTCCTATCTAAGGGCCTGGATCCTTGTATCCCAGTATCTTTGCTAAGTGTCCAGGGAAGGCAGCCTTGCTGACAGAAATTACCTCAGAGAGCTTGGGGAATAACTGGGAGAGCCAGGAAAAAGGTGGAAGAATGTGGACAAGCAAAAGACTGACTCCACTGGGAAGTGGGGAGGTCAGGGGAACATTCCTCAGCAGAGGGCACACCAAGACACAGAGCAGACTGGCATGGCCAGACAGAACTCCAGCCTCAGAACTGTGGACAAATGACATTCTCCCTTGTACACACTACCCTATCAGCTGGCCCAAAAGATGGAGGAATCAAGAGCCCAAGAGTTTTGATATAGTTCCTTGGGTCCACTTGGGGAGGTGGGAGGGAGGCCTCATAAAGGAACAGGCAGAGTTGTCCAGAAGGGGCTGCCTGCCACCCTTGGGAAGACCCAGAATAACCTTTGTCCAGAACTCCTCAGGCACTCCACTCCATCCCCAAACTCACTGGTGGTCTCTTCAGGACACTCTGCTTGGTTAATATAGACTCTGAGACTTCCCTCTTGGAGGCCATTCCTAGTAGCCTGATTGCCCCTCAAAGCCACAGCTCCCAGAACAAAGAGTCCTTTACCCCATGGTCTCCACGGCAAGCTCGAGCCATCCTCCTTCTGACTGAGGTTCTCCGGGGAAGATGATTCTTCTCCCCCAAGAAGAATCTGCAGGGCTGCTGAGATGGCTCAGTGGGTAAAGGCACTTGTCACCAAACCTGACAATCTGAGTTTGATCCCCAGAACCTCACATGGTAGCGAGAATCAGTTCTGCAAGTTGTCTTCTGACCTATACACATGTGGCACATGTGCACCTAGACAAAACATCCTTTCTCTCAGATAGATAGATAGATAGATAGATACATACATACATACATACATACATACATACACACATAGATACATACATACGTAGATACATAGATGTGATACATTTTTGTTGAAGAAGAATCTATAATAAAATTTTAGATCCATTTGCCTCAGACCATCAAAAAAGGCAGAACCACACAGCTAGGTCAGAGCAGAGGACCAGTTACACACACACACACACACACACACACACACACACACACACACTGTGAGAGACAGAGACCAGAGACACAGAGAGAAGATGGCAGAGGAAAGCTGAGACTCTCCTGGACTGTAGCTGGAGAGGGGATGATCAAATGAGCATGTATGATAAGTCAGAGCAGGCTGCAAGAGGTGAGAGGTGCTCTTCCCTTCCCTGTGGCTCAGGACCAGAGGGACAGACTTCTACCCACTCCCTTGATATCTGCCCAGACACTGCCCCATCCCTCTGTCCCCCTTCCTTCTCTGTGCCCATCCCAACAGATAGCTCTCAGGGTTTCCATCTCCCTCCCTCCCTTTATAGCAGTCTCCTCAGTTTCCCCCTTGTATCAGTCTTCCATTCTGGCCCTGGCTCCCAGGATGTGTCTACCTTTCCTGCCCCCAGTCATCCCTAGCACCATTCAGCATCTGACCAGGAAACCTTACTCCTGCTGCTGCTGGCTGACTAAAGGATGTCCTAGAGCCCCAGACATTCACAAACATTCACAACATGCACACAAACAGGGCAGTACTGGCCAGTACCTTTGTAGGAGAGCCGCAGACGAGGCATGCTGGGGCTGGGACCAGGGCTGGGGCTGCCCACATGGAACAGGAGGCTTCCCAGGAGGCAGCAGATGGCCCAAGTGGAGGGGGCCATGCTGGGAAAAAAATGAGCTGCCCTCTGATCCTGCTGCTGGATGTAGTTTGCTCTGCTGCCACCAGGCCAGACACTTATAAGGCAGTGGCTCCACCCAGTGCTGGGCGGGAAAGTGGGAGAGGAAGATCGAAGTGCTCCAAGCCTGCCATCTACCTGCAGTTTCTCTGGCCACCTCAGCTGGCCCGCTCAATGCCTGTGATGCTAACTGGACAGCTCCCCCTTGAGAAACTCTTACCCAGCTGAGGTGAGATAACAGATGCTCACAAATGCAAGTACCTAGGCTCCAGCAAAGTGGCGAAGGGAAGGGATGACCTTGAAAAAGAGGTCAGGAATCAGGTGGGGGGTCTAGCTTCACTCCCTGCCTCTTCAGAGACATCCTCATCACTAACCCTGAGCCAGCCAGGTATCCTTGACCTGACTGCCAAGCTCTCCACTGTGCCTAAGCTGCTGTGGGTTGAGGATCCATTTCAACTTCATCCTGGTAGGGCTTAAGGTCCAGCCATACACACTTCATAGATCTGACACTGGTAAGAAATGGATGTGTAAGGCAATGGTTCTCAACCTGTGGGTTATGACCCCTTTGAGGGTCAAATGGACTTTTCACAGAAGTCGCCTAAGACCATCTGAGAACACAGATATGTACATTGTAATTCATAATGTTAACAAAATGGCAGTTATGAGGTAGCAATGAAAATAAACTTATGGTTGGGGAATCATCACAACATGAGGAACTGTATTAAAGGGTTGCAGTGTTAGGAAAGTTGAGAACCAGTGTCCTAAGGTCTCCTACCCAAACCTCCCCAGGTTTCACAGTCCCTCTCTGAATCCACTGGGCTCTACCTCAGCTCAGCAGGCTTGCCCTGAGGTAAGGGACAAGGTTTATTCAATGCTTAGGAGGGCTTCCATTGTCTTGCTTCCTTCAGGGCCCAGTACTTTATAGAGCCAGGGGCCAGAGCACAACAGGTTGGTGGTGAGTTCTTCCCAAGTCCACCGGCTCTACAGGGTTCACTATTCTGCCCTAAACTCTGGTGTGGAGTGCATGAAAAGGAGCCAAGGAGAAAATGCACCAAGGAACTGAATCTGGCTAAGTGGGAACCCTCCAAACGCTCCCTTCAGAGCAGTTTCTGGACCTGCTGCCCCTACTTCTCACCTCACCCTGCCCTGAACCTTCCTTTCAGAATCCATGACTTTCAAAGTTAGAGCTCCCAAGTTCTAGAAACCCCTGTAGGGTAGGCCTCCCACATAGAATGGCCTGAGACCTCAGAAGGTGGGCAGCAGGATGTTTACCACCAATCTTTCAGAGAGAGAGAGAGACATGACTAAGATCACAGAAGGCTGAGAACAGGCTCAGCTCAGCCCTGGAACCCTCTTCTGCTGCTGGGCCTCCTGGAGGACTAGAGTCCTGGGGCCCTACCTCTCCTCCCTACCTCTTCTCTAGAAAGAAAACAGATTAACCCTTGGCTCGGCGCGAGTAGGACCTGTGGCTTGCAACTCCACCTCCCTGTTCCCCTGGACCCTAAAACATTAGTATGGTGGGGGTTTCTTACTAGGACGCAGATCAGGGGCTGCTCAGAGACACCAGTAACTGGCCCCACCCCACCTCTGCCTCTGAGTCTGCTGAAGAACCCTAACCAATGGCCTTTATTTCCTGGATCTGCCTTCTCCTGAGGCAAGGACCAGCCATCCTGCATATGAACTAACAAAACTGAAGAACAGTGTCTGTACAGGGGCCACTATAGTGGTGGTTCTGTTCTGGGATCTCAGTAGAGTGAAGACATCCTGGGGAAACGCTGTGGTATCTAGACCTGGCTGAGGCCTTATATCTTGCTTGAGATTGAGCTGAATAGCCAGCCCTTCAGCCAGCATGTGGCCCCAAGTTGAGCATGTGAGCAGGAGACCAAAGCACTCCTCGATCCACCACCTTTGGGGTCTCTACTCAGCCAGACCTTCAGCTGTGGCTGTAGAGGGTTGTGTCTACCCGGACAGGCATGTGGCATAGGCAGGCTACTTCACGTCACAGAAGAAAGCCTAGAAACCCAAACTCGAGTGTGTGGACCCAGTCAGATTTCTCACTCTTCCACCCCTTCTCCATCCCTCCCTTCTCCTTCTCTTCCTCAATTTCCCAGGCTATAGAGGACAGGATTGAGGGCTTTCCTAAAAGACCCTTCCTGCCAGCTGCAGAGGACATCTGGAAAGGCACCCTGAGGCACACACAGGGCAGTGAGCCTAGCACAGACACCTCATGCCATCTAATGGACAAAGGTGGAACTTCATGACAAAGCAAAGGTGCCAATCTATTTTTGTGCTGAAACCATCATCTCCTGAGGAGTCCAGCAGTTACCTAGGCTCCACAATATAAAGACACAGACACAACAAAAGATGCTCCAATGGTTTCTTCTAATGGGAAAAGCCTTAAGGAGGTGTCGTGGAGAGAGAGGTATCTGGACAACAGATGATGTAACTCAGTGGTGGGGAGGATAGAACTAGGCGATATACACAAGTGATATGGCCTTAGCTGGGGGGAGCTGGGGCTCCCTGGGTTGATTCATATGTGATGTGCATGTTCCTACAGCAGGTGCCACTAGGTGGATACACACAGGGTCTTATAGCCCAGCCATTCCTGGGTAGAATTCTGAGGCAGTAATGCTGGAAGGATCGACTTCCCTCCGTCCTTAATCCACATGGTCTTTTGTAGAATTCCCTTCAGCGGATGGGTCACAATCTCCTTCATCTCTCCCAGAACTGTCACCGCCTCTGGCAGCTGATGACAGAGAGCCAGAGTGGGCAGAGGCATTCCTTCTCTCCCTAATGCTCCTTCTGGGCAGTTCTCACTTTTAAACCTCAGGCATATGGCTACTGGGGGCAGTACTAGACGAAGAGGCCGCGGTAGCAGGCTCAGCCATCTTCCTCCTTCCACCACAGTGGGCTCGACTCTATTCCCTTCCCATCAGCGCTCACTGCCCATCATCCTCTGTCTCCCACACATACCTCAGCCAGTCTTCAAGTGGTCACCCAGGACACACCTTCCTTCCTCTGGGTTCCACCACTACACTCAGTACCCACACCCACACTGCCATTTGTACTACAATCTTCTGCTCACTAAGGCCACTTGTCTACCCCCTTCCTCATTGTGTCAAGCCTCACTCTCCTTGCCCAGTTCAAATCTTGGGCCTAGCTTGTAGACAATGGTGACTGAGGTGTCTTGCTTTTTTTTTTGGGGGGGGGGGATTTCGAGACAGGGTTTCTCTGTGTAGCCCTGGCTGTCCTGGAACTCACTCTGTAGACCAGGCTGGCCTCAAACTCAGAAATCCGCCTGCCTCTGCCTCCCAAGTGCTGGGATTAAAGGTGTGCGACACCACCGCCCGGCAGTTCCCTGCTTCTTTATCATCTGTGACAGGTTGTTCTCATCAGACACCCCTCCTCGTCCCTTTTGCCTCTTCTTCCCTTTTCCGCTGCCCCTTCCTCTGTGCCCCTGCCCCTTCCTCTGGTTTTGGGCTGCTGGCCACACCATTCCCACACCTCCCCAGCTTCTGCTGGCATTCTCCAGGCCCCTCTCCTCTGGCTTCCATCCCACTGCTCCCCTGGGACCCTCCCATGCAGATAACTAAGGCCTAGGGGGAGGAGAGGACACCAATTCTAAGACCCTGGAGCCATCAGCTGCTGTCCAGGCTTGTTTCATCCACTGATTTTTTTTTAAAGATTTATTTATTTATTTTATGTATATGAGTACACTGTAGCTGTCTTCAGACACACCAGAAAAGGGCATCGGATCCCATTACAGATGGTTGCAAGCCACCATGTGGTTGCTGGGAATTGAACTCAGGACCTCTGGAAGAGCAGTCAGTGCTCTTAACCACTGAGCCATCTCTCCAGCCCCTCACCCAATGATTCTTGTCCATGTGTCCTTCCCAACCGCTCATTTTAGGTACAGGAACCTGGCCTCTGCCACTGTCCCTGGGGGTGTCATTTATGGACAAAACTAGCAAAGGATCTCTGCTCTGCTGACATCTCCTCCTGGCTCTCACTCTGCCCCTTCTGCTCTGTCCATCTGGTTTCCGTCTTCCCAACGGCCTATTACAGGGTCACCTCAACTTTGTTTTCCAGCTTTCTTGTAATCAAGCCATCAGAAATGCCCTGCCTAGATTTTAACCCGAGGAAACCCAGCAGAACTCTGATAAAGTCCACAAAGGAACCATCCTGGGAGCTGGCAAGATGATTCTAGCTAATCTGAGTCTGATCCCAGAGCTCACTTAATATAAAACGGGTGTGATCCAGCACATGGGAGGCAGGGACAGGAGATCCCTGGAATGCACTAGCCAGTCAGCCTTGCCTAGCCAGTGAGTTCTAGGTCAGGGAAAGACTCTGTCTCAGAAAATAAGCTGGACAGAACCTGAGGAATAACACTCTGAAGCTGACCTCTGGCTACACACAGACACACACACACAGATAGACACGTAGACACACACACACACACACATACAGATGTACACAAAGAGACACACACAGAAACACATACAGATAGACACGTAGACACACACATACACACACACAGATGCACACAAAGAGACACACACAGAAACACATACAGATACACACAGACACACAGAGCTACACACAAATACACATAGACATAAAAATACACACACAGACACACATATATACACAGACACACACAAGTACACACAGACTTAAACACACATGCATAGACACATTCACACACACACACATACACACACACACACTCACACACTCACACTGAGTTCAAGGTCAGCCTGGTCTAAAAAGGGAGTTTCAGGACAGCCAAGACCATACAGAGAAACACTATCTTAAAAAAAAAAAAACAACAAAAACAAAGAAACAAAGACAAAACAATAAAGTTCAAGTTCAAGCCAGTGTAGTTTTCACATCTGTAGTCCCAGCACTTGGGAGAAGAGGTGGGAGGCTAGCAAACTTGAGCCTAACCTGAGCTACATTGAGAGACATTGTCAAAGTTTGGGGAAGCTGGCTAAAGTACAGCTTGGCTAAAATACGTGTGTAAGGGTGGGAAGGGGTGAAAACGTGCCGCTATGCATATGAAGTTCAGAGAACAACTTGCAAAATGCCTTCCACCATCCCTCTGAGACAGGCTAGTTCTCTATGTGACAGGGAGGGAACAGAACAATAAAAAGTCCACTGGGTCCCAGGGATCAGACTCGGATCATCCAGCTTGGTCGCAGGTGCCTTTACCCACTGAGGCATCTCCCTGGACCGAAAATGGGAGTATCTTGTGCCATTTCCGCAACATGTTTGAAAGTCTAGGATTTCATAAAAAGATAAATACCAAAAATGAACACAAAGAAACCTCCATCCCCAATACCTCTGATTTAAACCAGTGCCTGCCTAGGCCTCCATACCTCAAGAAATGTCACTGTGACAAAAACTCAAAGGGTCACCCTAGGGTCCCTGGTCCTCTCAAGTTTGACCCTTCAACAATTCCCTTTACTAGTTTCAAAATATTCCCCAAACCCAGGACCTTCTGTGCCCTTTACTTGGGCATCCCACAGTAAGCCACCCTGCCTTTTCTCCTGGCTGCTGGCAGGCCTCTTGGCTCTCTCACAGTCCCTCCCCCTTCTGCAGCCCCCAGTACCTCACTCCTTTTGTAAGCTGAGCTGCTCAAGGCTGGAGAGATGGCTCAGCAGTTAAGAGCACTAGCTGCTCTTCCATAGGTCCTGAGTTCAATTCTCAGAAACCACATGGTGGCTCGCAACCATCTGTAATGAGATCTCGTGTCCTCTTCTGGTGTGTCTGAAGATAGCTACAGTGTACTCATATAAATAAAATGAATAAATTAATTTAAAAAAAAAAGAGTGTGCAATGTATAGTATATTGGTAAATTGCCCTGTGCTGTTTAAGCTTGTTGAAAGTGGACTCTGGATACCCGGCATGGAGACGCATGCCTTTAATCCCAGCACTTGGGAGGCAGAGGCAGGTGGATTTCTAAGTTCCAGACCAGCCTGGTCTACAGAGTGAGTTCCAGGACAGCCAGGGCTACACAGAGAAACCCTGTCTCAAAAAAAAAAAAAAAAAAAATGGAGTCTGGGAGCAAGGGGAGACTCTGCTCTCCCAGATTCCAGCATGTTTATTTCAAATACTCTCCAAAATATTTCCTGTGGCAAACTTGCCCCCTAGCTCTGCAACAGGAGAGAGATAAGTCTAAGAGTAAAAATGCTGTGTCCTTGAGAATAGCCAGAAGGTCAACCTTTTCCAACTGATATTCCTACTATTTAATTCTATAACGTAAAAACTCCTGCAGAGAGGCAGAAACCATGGGGAAGAAGGCTCCACCTGGAACATCTGGCTGTTCCAGCTTGTCCTATTGGACTCTATGGATGTTTGAGGATCTGATTTGATGTTGTCTATCTGCTGCTGTGTTCTTTTACTTGGAAGCCTCACTAGTCTCACGGAGAAGACAGTCTCCTCCTCTCAAGACTCTCTGGATGGGGAACTCCAGATGGTTACCCAAACAGGGCTTCCCCAGTTGATTTCAGCTGGATGGCTATAATCTCCTTTTAATGGTATTTTCTTTTTGTGCTCTCAATGAAGCTGAGAGGGCATCTCTGCTGAGTGCTTTGAGTATCTGATTTGATCACGTCAGCTAGCTGCTGCTTCTCTCTATCTGGGACTCACTCTTTATTCTTCTACCTTTGCTTTCTACATGCTTACTAAACCCATTTGTAACTAAAGGCAGACTACTGTGGATCACTCCCTAAGTATGACAAAACAGGAGGCCTGGCACTGCTCACTTCTCCCTGAGGTGGGGCTTGGCTTCTGTACTGTTTGAGACTCATTCCAAGTCTTTCCCTTCATGCACCCCACTGTTGTTTCACCGGTGTTCTTTGTGGTTCCACTCAAAACCACCTCTTCTAGGAAACATTCCAAGATGACTTTATGTCAGACCAGCACACCGTTCTGTTTTTCTCTCTGAATTCCTTTGTCTTCTCCTCTCCTGGTGTTGGCCAGATATTCTTTGAGATTAGGAATGGGGCCTCACTCTGATGTACCACAGCATCTAACCCTGTAACTGCAGACAGGGAATGCGGACAGGCCACCGAATGATGTGCTGGCAGGCTGCACCACCCACTGTGGCTCCTCTTCCTCTGGGGCATGAGCCTTGCTGAGTCACTCTGGATGTCTTCATAGGACTCCAAACTCTCCAGTTCCCAATCCCGAGGGCAGAGCAATGAGACCCCTCTCCTCTCCTCCCAGGGCTTTGCAGGGACTGGGAACTCCTGGCAGCTCTTGCCTGGCCAGAGGCATGTCTAGAATTCCAAGACTATCTCTGGAATGTGCAGCCTGTCTGGAGAATGCTTAGGCTGAAGCACAGGTGCAGAGGCAATACAGTAACAGGGCGGAGCAAGGACAGCTGCTGGCATTCTGGCTGGAGCCTGGTTGTCATTATCAGCTGTCTCTCCTGGAGGTACTGCTACCAATCCCTCCATTTCCTCGTAAACCCCCAACTTCCCCTCCCTAGTCACTGTTCTGGCCGCAGCTCTGACCTGCCTACCACACCCCTCGACCACTACCTCTAAGCTGGGGATGTTAGCAGACCTTAGGCCTTCATTTCCAGTCAGGGAAAAAGACCAGGTGGGTAACTAGAGGCTGGCCTTAGAGGGTCAAAGGAACTAGACAGTAGGTCCGTTTGAACCTGGTCTGTCAGACAGAGTCCTTGGCTGGCTGCAAGGTAGCTAGCTCCTCCTGCAAATTTGCCAGGTGACCTTAGCTGTCTGGGCCATGGGGTCCTCCTTTGTAAAATGAGTGCTAGAGGGTAGAGCAAACTACACGTTCCCCGAGGCCAGGAGTCAATATTCCTGGTGAAAAGCCACAAGGCAGTGGGAAGATAGTGCTGTAAGCCCGCTGCGTCTCAGGGGATTTGGCTTCATTCCAAACAGGATGGAGAGGTTGCTGTGCCAAGGAGCACCCAGTGCCCTCTGAACTAACTGCTCCCCTCCTGAGAGAATATCTGTTGGCTGACTACTGGCTGAGCCTGGCAGCTCACCCCCAGTGGGAAAGTGGGAACAGGCAACTCTGAATGAAGGTCAAATGTCTACTCCACACCTTTCGAGAACTCCAGGAGCTTGTTAAAATACAGACTTTGGGGCTACAGCAGGGCCTAGTCGGTGGGGCACAGAGCAAGATGTCTCCGGCCTGATGAAAGTCCTCCAGCAGAAGGTGGGTTAAGCAGTCATAATACAGGCTCTGCGGCCAACCTGATAGGGATGGTGTCATCAGGCAGGAGGGAACCCCAAGAAAAGACTGAGACTCCAGGAAAATCAGAGCAAGATACCAGGCCTCTGGGGAACAAGGATTTATTTGCATTCCCCAGGACAGGAATGGGGAGAGAGTCCGGAAGGACCAAGGTTCAAGGACACAACCAGGTTCAGAGTCTAGAGAACCCAGCTGCACTCCTACCACAGGGTCTGGCTGGAGAGGGAGAACAGACAGCAGGCAACTGTGCAAGATCAGTGTCTACTCCACACCCTTCATGAATTCCAGGAACTCTGTCGAAAGAGGGCCATGGATGTGTCAGCGGTAAGAGCCAATCGAAGGATGAACAAGAGGGGACCTGGTCCTCCCACCCGCTCACCATCGTAGTCGATTCGGCCATCATTGTTCTTGTCACCATCCTTCATGAGCTCTTCGATGTCATCTTCTGTAATGGTCTCACCTGTGGCCTGCAGCATCATCTTCAGCTCATCTAAGTCAATGTAGCCATCGGCGTTTCTACAGGGAGGACGAGGGGGAGGACAAGGGACATCTCAGAGCCCAGGAGAATGTGGCGGAAGAGGAGGAGGGGGAGGGGGAGGGGAGGATGTGGAGGAGGGGGAGGGAAGGAGGATATAGAGGAAGGAAGGGGAGGAGGGTGTGGAGGAGGAGGGAAAGAGCCACCCCCACACATATAATCCCAGGAGGTAGGGCAGGGACACTAGGAGATGGGCATCCAGTGTCTCATCTCATAGGATGCAAAGACTGCTGGGTATCTAGCCTGGGATCTGAAACTACTCTTTCTTTTTTTTTTTTTTTCTTTTTTTTTTTTTTTTTTTTTTTTTTTGAGACAGGGTTTCTCTGTGTAGTCCTGGCTATCCTGGAACTCACTCTGTAGACCAGGCTGGCCTCGAACTCAGAAATCCACCTGCCTCTGCCTCCCAAGTGCTGGGACTAAAGGTGTGTGCCACCACGCCGCCCGGCTTCTTGTTTGTTTTTGTTTTCTCTAGACAGGGTTTTTCTATGTAGCCCTGGCTGTCCAGGAACTCACTCACCAGGTTGACCTCGAACTCAGAGATTCACTTGCCTCTGTCTCCTGAGTGCTGGAATTAAAAGTGTGTGCCACCACTGCCCAGCTGAGACCACCCCTTTCTCCTCTCTGCCTGGGACAGGGTCAGAAGCCAAGCAAGTCCTCACTTGTCAAACATGCGGAAGAGATCTGACAGCTCCTCCTCAGACTTCCCTTTGCTGTCGTCCTTCATGCACCGAACCATCATGACAAGGAACTCATCGAAGTCCACCGTGCCACTGCCTGTGGGTAGGCAGCAGGGCCGGAGAGAGAGAATGGTTAGAGTTCCAACAATCCCCCCCCCCCACACACACACACACATCAAGACTATAGGGCTAGTGTGTTCCTTTGCCCACTTCTCTTGTTTGATATAGAACCTTGCTCTGCAGTCCAAGATGGCCTGGAGCGCTCTATGTGGCCCAATCGAACTGGCTTCACAGCAGTTCTACTACCTCAGCTTTCTTGGGATTACAGTAGGAGCTATTTGCCAAGTTTCTGGATGAGATGGTTAAGATACGGAAGGAAGATAATTCCTGGCCAGTGAACCCCGGGTGCTCCACGTGTGGAGCCAGGACTCACCATCCTCATCTACTTCGTCAATCATCTCCTGCAGCTCCTCAGGTGTGGGGTTCTGGCCCAGCATCCTCATCACCTTGCCCAGCTCCTTGGTGCTGATGCAGCCATCCTCCGCGCCCAGGACAAAGATATCAAAGGCAGCCTTGAACTCTGGGTCCGACATAAGGTGAGAAGATTGGATCAGCAGCCAGGACACTAGAAATCCAGGTCCCTGGGGCCACCAGCAAATTGTCCACCTCCCTTTGAGACTTCTTTGAGGTCATAGCAAGGAGAACCCTCAGATTGTAGCCTCTCTAATCTGGGGTTCTTTCCTGGGAGGTCATCCCCACTTTCCTCCCACTTAGCCCTGCTGTCCCCTCAATGGGAGATACTTACCATTCTTCTGCTCTTCTGTCAACTGCTCTACCTAGAGAGGAAAAGGGAACTCAGGACCAAGACTCTGGCCTTATCAGAGACTGCTGTGGAGACTGACCCATTCTACAGGTGGGAAGAATGATAACAGAAGGAGGATATATTCCCAGGTTACAGACAAATTCCTCAGTCCTTCTTTCCTGCCCCCAAAGCCCTATGGTGACCCAGCTAGTTTCCCAGAGGCTGGGCTTGGGCCAAGGTGACAGACAGGCACCCCTCCCAGGACCAAGGTGTCCTGAGTAACAATAGTCAATGACCATTCCATGTCCTTTAGATCATCCTAATGAAACTTAAGCTGCATGGCCTGAGAGACAGCTGTCCCTCAGGTTGAGACAATAAAACTAACGTGGGGGCGAGCAAAGCCACCCACTGTAACCTGACCAGGGTGGCCACTGAGCTATTTTTAAAGGGGGACAAAGTTAAACCTGGTGATTGTTCTGGGGACTTTGGTATGCAGGGGGTGGGGCAGTGTTATCTGCCCCCCTGGCCTACTGGTGCTGCCTGAGGAGCCAAAATTAGTCCCCAGCCCCGCCAGGCCTTGTATGGGCACTGGGTGGAGGGCCACCCCCCTACTCCAGCTCCATAGACTCCTACAAGATAGCCAAGGATACCATAGAACCAGCTGCAGCCCTTCCCTGCTCACAAGTGGGGCCATATTCCGGGGGTTGGGAGAGAATTTCCTGGGAACAGCTGTTTGCTAGGATTTTCTTGTCTCTGGAGCAGGTATACCAAAAGCCCCTCAGTGTCCCCAGGAAATCAAAGAGTCTTAGGGTCACTGTTCTCTAACCCTGACTCTGATCACCCTCAACTCCTACCTAAACCCTGAGCATGCCAGGGACTGAGGTTCCAACAATCCCTTCCTTCTCCCCTACCTCTCCCCAGGCCTGTACCTTCAAAGCACCTTCTCCATCCCAGAACTCACATTCTCAAACCCTCTCACAATTCCCTCCCCCCTTCTAAAGCCTCCTCAGGGAGCAGGAAAGAAGCAGACTGTGAGAAGTCGGTGTTGTGGGGGTGGGAGGGTTCGGACCTGGAGACACACAGAGAGACAAAGACTCAGTGAGACACAGTGAGGAAGGAACAGAGATTGAAAGACCTTGAGAAAGACCAAAAGATGTCTAAAGAATAGAAACACAAATGCAGCCAAGACAGTGATGGCTAGACATTTGGAAACAGAGGGAGACACGGGATGCTGAAAGCTGAGACCACACCCTCTAGCCACATTGACAAACCCCCAAACTGCATCCCCCCAAATGTCAGCTTGAGGGGCTGGGGTACAGGTGTATGGGGCCCCTTTGGGTCCTCCATCACTTCCCTAGGGTACCTCTGCCCTCTATTCCTAGCTGAGTGAACCCCCAATGGATCTACCCACTCTAACCCCTTAAAGATTCATCTCTCACCGCAGCTTTGTAGATGTCATCCATGCTGGCGACAGCTCACAGGACAGGCTACTGGGGTTGCCAGCCAGCCAGCCCTCGACCTGGGTTTAAATAGCCCTGCCTCCCTCCACCTCCTGCTGCATTCCCAGCCCAGCCCACCACTGCCTGTAATATCCTCCACCCCCTCCCTGGTCCCTGTAATCTCAGGCTGGCCAAAGTCCCTGTATTCCTCTGCCTAGGGCCAGGAGTTATGAAGGACTGCAAGGACCAAGTCTCTTGACATCTGTTTCCCAGACACCCCGCCCCCAGGGAAGTCTCAAGAAAAAAAAAATTTATTGCTTTTATTTATGAGTGCATGTGGAAGTCAGTGGACAACTTGCAGGAGTCATCTACCTCTCTCTGCTACCTAGGTTCCCAGGATTGAACTCAAGTTTTCAGGTTTGGGAGCAAGCACCTAAATGCAATATATATATATAAAATCTCAACAGCCTCAGGAGAAAGTTTTCTGAATGAATGAAAACATGAGCCCAGGCCCACACAGGAAATGTGAAATAGTGGGCTCCAGCGTGGCCGGGTCTCTAAAAACAGTTCAATCTTCTATGGAATCAGAAAGGTGGATCATAACACCCCTATTTTACAGATGAGGAAGCAAGAGGCTTTCAGATGGGCAGTGACTTGCCTGAGATCAGTCTGACTGGAGAACCCCTACCTTATATTATACCCCCCAGCCTCCACCCCGAGAGATGGTAACATGCCAGGAGAGGCTGGCAGTATAAGTCCTGCCAAGAAAAGCTTCCTATATGAGGTTCAGAGTATAATACGAAACTGGTAATGGAAGAAGTCACTGGCCCACAAAGAAAAGGCTGGCCTGAAGCCCTTCAGCCAGATCTACCACGCTTCAACCTTCCATCTTTCAAGGACAACAATCAATGTTCACTTCGGGCTTGGGTCAGCTGCACGCTGTGAGTCAACAAGTGTCCCTAAAGAACCCTATCTATATCAGGATTCTCTCTCTTCATCCTCCGGTCAGGTCACCTCTTTTTTTTTTTTTTTTTGGTTTTTCCAGTCTAAGTCTAGTCTTATCTATGCCTTATCTTCTTCATTTTGCTCTTGCTACCCGGGGAATGAGCCCAACAGCCAGGCGAGACCTATTGGAAATGTCCCCTCTGGAAACTGAGGCCTGACTTCAGAGAGTTCAGAAGGCCCATGGTCTCTGCCCTCACACACACAAAAACCAAATGAGCAAGACTGCAGGAGTTGCGCATGCGTGCCATTGGCTGTGCTGTCAATTACGAGCGAGGGGCGGGGCGAGGACGCAAGAAGGCAGAGGGGCCAAGATGGCGGCGCGAGCGCGGGCGGGGAGCCGCGGGGGCCGGGGGGCGGTGGGACGCTGACCCCGCCCCCTGCTGCTGCCACTCTGCGCCGGGCGTCGGCAGTGGTGGAGCCGGCAACATGGCGGCTGCGACACTCAGCTTCGGCCCAGAGCGGGAGGCCGAGCCTGCCAAGGAGGCGCGCGTCGTGGGTTCTGAGCTCGTGGACACGTACACGGTGTGCTGGGGGACGCGGGCATCCAAAGCGGGCATAGCGCCCAGAACCCGAAGTTCAACTCGGGGGCTTCGAGGAGGGGGTCTGGGTCGCACATTCGATGAGTGGGGTGAAAGGTTCTGCGATAGCGACGAGGGAGCCCGAAAAAAATGGGGGATTCGGAGGAAGGGCTGGGTCGCGTAGGTTCTGGAGGAGGTTCTAGGCGGGGCGCGGGATGGGGGGCTGGGAGGAAGGGTGCGCGACTAGAAAAGGAGACTTGTGTTGGAGGAATCAGAGGGTGGGGGAGGAGGGGACGATGAGGTGGAGGCCCTCTAGATCCTCCAGGCAAGGAAGAATGCCAGCCTAAGAGACCTTCATAGAGAGTCTGGGAGGAAGGGGACTCGGAAGGGGTGGTCTCTGATCGGTGGGACCAAGGGAAAGGGCCAAAGATCCTCAGGTGGTGAAGCAGACACGGCGGATCCTGATCTCCAACCCCACCAACCAAACACTAGTCGCAGTCCAAATCAGCCCTACGAAGTGTGTGTGTGTGTGTGTGTGTGTGTGTGTGCGCGCGCGCGCGCGCGCGCGGGGCGGGGGGAGTGCGGGTTGGGAAAATGGGCCCTCGGGGTCTGGTGAGAAAGGAATGGATCCCAGCCGTGCAGAAAGAGAAGTTACCTCAGGGTTGAAGTACAGGGCCTGCAAACCTTAGGGGACGTCATGGCTTAGGGAAGAGGGACAGGAGCTCCTAACGTATCCTTGTTAGCTACAAGGGAAACCCGACAAAAAAACAAACAAACAAAAAAAGGAGCGTAGTTATGGTGATGGCGTTGGAAGCCCTTTGGGCCTGCATAGGGTTGGATGCTAGGCCTGTGAGCCTCGTGGGCAGGCTGCCAGGTGGAAACTTGTTCTGTAGTGGGGGCTCACTGTGCACCTCCCCGTCTCCTTGTCCTTTGTTCCCAGGAGGGTGGACAGAGGTATAGGCCTCGGGCCTGCCTTTGCTCCACCCCATTGGCTCCCACCCTAATACCGGATCCTGAGGGCGATTCCTCTATCTACTTCTTTCTCCCCCCCTTGGAAGGAAGAGAAGCCGTCACAGTGGAATTTTGGCTAGTGGCTCCTTTTAGAGCAACAGGCTGGCACTGGAGAAATGGCTGCTCCTGGGGGTTAGAGGAATCAGCCTCGTTGACTGTTCCCACTAACCTCTCCGTGCTCCAGACTGAGGAAGGAAAGCTAGGACCGTGGGACTTGATCTAGTTAAGGGATGAGGTCACTCACCTATGACTAGCTGCAGTCAGTAGAGACCCTTCCTATTCGAGGCTTTGTCCTTCCCCCTAGTGTCAGAACAAGCTGACCATCCTCTTTTGTCAGTGGGTGCGATGCATTGGATGTTATTAACCTATCTTCTGTTCCGTGTTAGGCCTGCACAAATCCTTTTACGCTTAATTGCTTTACTTGGTCCTTAAGCCCACCAGGTTTTAAAATGGAGGAATTGAGGGTCAGAGAGAGCTTAGGTTCCCAGTCACTTACATAAGTGGCACATAAGCCACACCCAGGAAGTGGGATAGCCAGATTTTGAACCCAGGTTTTGGTGGACGATTAACCACCAAAACTATTGCCGTGTGGTGGTGGCACACGCCTTTAATCCCAGCACTTGGGAGGCAGAGGCAGGCGGATTTCTGAGTTCAAGGCCAGCCTGGTCTACAGAGTGAGTTCCAGGACAGCCAGGGCTATACAGAGAAACCCTGTCTCGGAAAAAAAAAAAAAAAAAAAAAAGGTTGATTGAACCACTGCTGCCCCTGGAAGCATGGCGGTGCCTTGCCTCCTGGTTCAGCCACCACAGAAGTCAAAACCACAGCCAGTGGAAGAAGTTGACTGAAGACCTGCTTCTAGGATGGAGTCAGGGTTCCTGAAAAGCACCCTGGTGCTGCCATACTGGGCGATGCTCTGCCTCCCTTGAAAGAGGTAGCCTTGCTGATAGCACAAGTTAGGTTTTGAGTTATACAGAGACAGGAGGTAAAAAATGTAAGGAGGTGCGTGGAGCTAGTCACCCTTACCATTCCTTCCTGATATTGGAAGCTAGAGCTCTGCAGACCTCACAGGGCCGTAGAGGAGGCTGAGGAAGGCTGGGTGCGCAGTGGGTGTGGAAGGATGCCTGACTCTGGCTTTTAGGGGGACTGGGGACTGAGTCCATTGCAGCTATTGTGGGGTGGGGTTCTCTTGTCACAAACAAATAATTTTTCCCTTTAGGTTTATGTCATACAGGTTACCGATGGCAACCACGAGTGGACGATCAAACACCGTTACAGTGATTTTCATGACCTACATGAAAAGGTAATCTGAAGTTCTGGGAACCTGTATCTCGGAGGTGTGGGGCTCGTGGACCACGTCTCCATTGTGCCACAGATTAATTTTAGGGCAAAATTCCCTCCACATATATTGCTTGTAAGTTTTAAAAACATCTGTGGCGAGGGCTAATAGCACATGTCTTTAATCCTAGCACTTGGGAGGCAAAGGCATATGAATCTCTGTGAGTTTAAGGCCAGCCTCATCTGTAGAGCGAGTTTCAGGGCTACACAGAACTCTGTGTGTGTGTTTATTTTAGGTGAGAGGAAGATGCGCACGTGCTACAGCTCATGTGATGAGGTCAGAGGTCAGCTTGTAAGAGCAGGCTCTCTTTCCACCTTAGAGACCCCAGGGATTGAACTCAGGCCGTCAGACTTGGCAGCAAGCTCCTTGACCAGATGAGCCAGCTCATGAGCTCTATAATTTACTTTAGTAAACCAGTTCCTTGATGCAGCTAACAAAAGAACTGGTTGGTCCTAGGAGTTTAACCCTAATATGAGCCAGTCTATGGTAGTACATGTAAATTTTGATTTTAAAATTGCCATACACCTTGAATATAAGACAGTCTCCTGAGGAGGGTACAGGTTTGAACTTGTCCCACTATATA